>JAQFYE010001024.1:0-26492 GCA_034694305.1 Protaphorura glebata | reverse complement strand
CCGTGTCCATTGGGCATCCTTTGTATGAAAGACGGTGATTGAATAAATTCGTTTATTTTGATATTAAAAAAAAATAAAAAGACATTTGAAAAAGTATATCAAAAGGTATTGGCCGATTGTTGAGTTCGTTTGTTTTTGGCTTTCTCCCGACGGGCATTGGGAGCTTGGATAGTTGCTTCTCTAAGAAGGTTTGTCCGGGGAAGGAAATAGTTTGGGTATTTGGATTTGGAAGTCTTTGGTTTTCCGGGGGTAAGAAAGACGAAGATTTTTGGTAAGGAAAACGCGTTGAGTGAGTGGATAAATATTCGGCTGCGAAGTAAAAGGGAGATGCTCGTTAGGAGAAGCTGAGGTGGATATAAAGTGACTGACTACAACTGCCTTGGGACTCATAAAGGAAAAACTAGAACCAATGTGTAAACCCATTCTTTTGCACCCACTTGATGGTTGACTTGTAAGGAGAAAAATCGCACACGACTCTTCAAGACTACTCCTTTTCCCATCTCATATGAACAAACCCAGTCCCAGTTCTAGAATTTTTTAAGGGGTGGGTTAAAGACTTGAATTGTAGCTCGTAGCGTGTTAATATTGGCCTAAAAATAGCAAATAGAAATGTTATTCTGTGTCCTCAGATATTCAGGGTCTGATCTTTCTGAGAGGAAAAGATGGGTTTCTCTGTTAGAAATCTTTCCTACTACTACGGGTACCCCTCCCGTAGACCAAATAAATATATATCCAACCCACTCAAGAAGGGATTTTGACCGTGCGTTATGTCGAATGTTAATCCGCCAAGTTAATGTTTTTGACTGAATCCGCATAATTCAGGTTTATTTTTTTGACTCTACCATAGCAAAATAACGTAAGACGTTGGGTGTAGTATGGTTATGAATGCAGCAATGCATTCGTCAAAATGAGGTGAATTCTGAATATGCATAGCAGGGTTGGGGGCTTTCTCCCTCGTATAAATAGACCATAAGCTATCATTTGACAAAGAATGGTGATATCTGCATACTTTCTTCCCACAACTCATAGTAAACAACAAGTCCAATGTATAACCCCCAGTGTTTTTCCCCTTGGCGTTATTAAGAATCACTAAACGAAATTCTTTTTGGTTTCATTGTATTTTATTTATTAAATCGTTACATTCAACTGTCTTGTTTAAGGTTAGTGTGTTCAATAGCGTGCAAACAAGTATCAAGCGGGCCAGGATAAATAAAGGAGACATGGCCCGCTTAGCGTCCATTCGTAGAACCCGTACTGTATGAGCTAACCCTTTTTTCGTGCATTACATTCGTATATCGCGAAACTACTACTCTCCTACACATCCTAACGCCAGTCTGGTAATACATTATTGACTTTTACATGCATGTCTAACTAGGGCTTAAGCTGGCTCAAGACGCAAAAAAATCTTACTCTAAGGAAGAATTTTCTCGTAAGAAAGTAATTTTACGGGCACATAACGCATAGCAAAGAACTCACGCAGCTGCCTTACTACGTTTCTCTCTCTCTCTCCTGTGAAAAAGAGTGATGAAAAAATAAACAAAGGGTGAAAGACTTTAAGAAAAGCCATTTAAGCTTTTTTCAAAGGTGAGTTTTTGGCATATTGACATTCAGGTCTTGGCCACGAAAGAAGTCTGCAAAATATTCACTAGAGAAGGATTCTCCATCTTTTAGAGTCCCATACGGGACTCTGTCGTCTAGGCAATCTAATCCCAGTTTTTCTTTATTTAACACTTTCATAAAATCCTGTGTGTACCTGCTATTGTTTCCTAAGGACCACTTCTAATTTATTATTTTCAGGCGACCACGTAAATCGTAAGTCTCGGAGTTCCAATTGTAAATTTTTACTTCTATTCTTCAGTTTAATGACTATTTCGGTGTCTCTGGTCTTTCAATCGAGTCGGTTAGTCGGGTTCTGCATTGGATTGGTTAGATGAGAAAGCCATTGAAGTCATGTATGTGGGTGTGGAATGGGGTTGCATTACATCACATAGTAAGAGCGGAATGATGTAATAAGATCCAAAGTACTGTTGAGTTCATAGCACTGCGCACTGAGCTCAGCACCTCTTACCCGGGACTTTAATAACATCAGTCATTCAGGAAACGGGAATATTGACGTTGGAGAGCGTGCGATTTACGTGCCATAGGATATCGTTATTGCTATACTGCCTTTACTTGGCCTTAATATTAGAACTACTAGGGTGATCTCCAGGAGGAATGAGAGACTTGAGTTTCGAAGGAACCCTCGTCGCAAGAGTAATTATCCGCAGTCACATCTCCGAACGACCCGGGTGTAATAAGAGGTTCTCAATATATAGACTATTATCAGACAGATTTCGCCTGGCCTGGCCGTCTTGTCATTCGAACCTAAAACTCCAATGTCTTCCCGAAGAACCTGGCTAGTGAATTAGAACGAATATAGTGTCTGGCATTTTGCTTTGCCAGAGTCAGAGATCAGGATGCTGGGTACCACAAGTGGAACAAGAACAATGCCAACGTGGGATTAAATGTCATCTCATTAATGGAAAAACTTGAAAAAACTGGAGTGTACACTTGGAGACAGAGAATAAATTGTAGTACGATAGGATAGGGGTGATGGAATTTTGGTTTGTACGTTCGTTGTTCAGAAATAGTATGTTCGTAGTTAGATGAAATTTCAGCAGGCGAGATCTTTGTAGACTTTCCCCACTCTAACTGAGAGTTTTCCTTCCTGACTTTCTCCCCTAACCCAGACATGGATTACGGGTCCCCCTTTTCTTATTATTATGACTATGACCCATGAATACTATGTGTATGTACAACTCTCCCCACCAAAACACTAGGAGTTCATTCCTATTGTTCTTCCACCGCCATCTCAGTCTCATCTCAAAAACCTGAATTTAGAACAAAAGAAATTGTGTCTTCGTCCCTGTCCTTTCTTCCCTTCTTCTATTCTGTTCTCTCTTACTTAAAATGTGAGGACATTACAATGTACACTCATTTGTAAGAACTCTTGTCCGGAGAAGAGTCTTCTGTGACATCTGGGATGAACGAGGACTAAGACTAAGAAATGTCATCGTATTCTTTGGAGAGAAGAGAATGCATCTTTATTATTTGAGGCTTCAACGATTTAGTACTAGGACTAATTTAGTTCTTCCACCGCCGTGGACTGGCTCTTCTTCATTTTACACAGGAAATCACGCCTTTCACTCGGACTCGTTGTGATAATTTTGTTTGGAAATCCCTTTTGGAAATTGGCTTTGGAAGTAAATAAGAAGAATGGACGCGTGTCTGTGTGAAGTGGTGTGAGGCTGTTATTGGCATTATTCGGAAAGGTGTGAAGGAATTACTTTAGGGAGTTTGTGAACAAATGTAAGGGCTAATTTTGCAGTGCTTTTAAAAAAGGGATTTATGCTTGGGTCAAGCAGGAAGGAAAAAGCTGGCGTGTGGGCAAAGCAATTGAGTAACAGTAAAATGTGGATGGAAGTACTCGGATTGGTGAAAGGATTGTGAGGGTCTTTCAATTCAATTCCCAACGGTTTTAAAAAAGAAGACGAGTAGAAAAAAGAGGGAAAACTGTATGTAGACTGTGGAGGTTAACGAAGGAATTCGGGGAATAGGAAGAAGGAAGGAAGGATTGTATTGAGAAAAAGAAGCACTTAAGAGTTTTTCAGAGTTTGGTCGGTTGGTTTTCTTTGGTCGTGGTGGTGATGTTGGAGTGGGGCCAGAGTCAGAGCAGAGATTCATCCTTTAGAGAAGAATAACTTGGATTGACTAAGTTGGTTTTGTATCAGAGTCTCTTATCTTTTTTTTCTAGAAACTCTCAAACTCCCTTCTAAAGATTTTCCAACCTAAAATCGTCTAGAGACAAACAGAATACCCAGTATACCCAGAAGAGTGCCGCCCAACATACCCGCACCCGACTGGCTGGGTCATCCGCCCTAGTCAATATGCGTACGTCCGATCCGAACTTGTTTTTTCCTGCGTATAGTATTTGCCTTCAAGTAATGTGCACTTACGACTACTACTACGGAGGACTTTCTCCGCATAGACAAATTTTTTAAAACATTCTTTCTGTCTAGGGTTTGCGGCGGACAGTAGCTTGTATCCGACCAAATTTTACCTCTTCCATCCATCCATGCATACAGGCAGGGATGAAGCTCAGCGTAGAATAGTTTAGATCCTGATCGAAGATCATTTTAGAGTTTATAGTATAGTGCTACTGGACTAGACAGTTTTACTTGATAGTTTGTGCAGAACCGAAACTAAACCAATCCATGTACTGCGTCCTTGTACTAGAGAAAAGGGAAAGTTAACTTGAGTGTATTCCTTCACGTACTACAAATACAACGTGTAGAGTGTAGTAGAAACTGATTTTTCTGAAAAGAATTTGATTTCCTAAGAAATAAACCTTGTGAGGAATTTGAAAGGCGACATTATTTCCTCCGGCGGATCGAGTGAAGAAGAAGGAGAAAAAGGACGAAGAGAAAAAAAACTGTAGGAGAAAGAAAAACTTGTGTCAGCAAATGTTGGTCTGGATGGGCAAGATTTTTCTGTGTAGTCGTGGGTTGAAGGATGGGAAGAGAGTTGAGAAGGTGAACAATTTGTCTTTTTCCCTCCAAGTTGGTACTCTTGGGGAAGTCAACCCGACGCGACCAGACCAACCAACCGAATGTATCGACTTAATATGCGTGAAGTGAGAAATTGGCTAATTTTCTCCTCGTTTATCTCTTTTCCCTTCCTAGTAGTATTTTTTTGTTTTTAACCAACTCTCCGTCGTCTCGTATAAACTAACTCTGTTACAAACTGGTTAGACTATGAACCCACCGCCACAGTTTCTTTTACTCTTCACTATTTCTCAAGTGTTATTTCTTAAGACAACTCCAACTGTACTCTGTATGTGCAGCAATAAATGGGTCCAGATTTCTTTCGTTCTCCACACCACACCAGACGCTCTTTTTTTCACGTCCTCCTGCTGTTTAACTGACACGTATGAACACCAGGCAAAAATTATGTGTGGCGGAATTCCACCCTATAAATCTTTGTTGTCACGTTCACTCCACATATATACATTTTAACGTTTCTTACTCTTGGGGTTTTCTTTTCTTCACCTGCACAGCCATACATTGACTTTTCCTCATCCTTTTCATTAATTGACTTTCATTCTCTTCCATACTCAGACCTGCCCTGCTAATTGATTACTGTTACACCAGAATTTTTAATCATCCTACCCAGACACGGACTTCACTTGTATAATTTATGCACAAATATAATTTATAATCATATAATTATATGATATTTCCAGTCCCGCTAATCACTACCATCCCCTCCTTGATGTAGCTTTTTTACAGTAGACTATAAAACGTTAATACCCACAACGTACTCCTGGATATCATGTGATCTATGGAATATCATGAGATCTGGATTCCCCGAGGGATAGAAAATAAATCTTTTGGCAGAGACATTCGGTTGACTTCCGCTTCCCAGTAAGCTACTGGGTGTATCTTATGGCAAACATTCTGTTAATTCCAGAAACACCTTGTACCTAGAATCTCTTTCGGAAGAGATGCTCCGTTTCCTAACTCAGACAAAGCGAATATTGTTTGATAACAATTCACATAACGCTGAGCCATAATAAATCTGCCTAAGACTACTCACAATTCATATTACTCTCCTGTATCGTTGATTGGTCGATCGATCCCTCGAGCAGACACTGCTACTTTGTTTCAATGAGATTTCTCACTAGCCTGTGTAGTTTCTTTTTATTATACGTTATTAGATGGTAACCTTACACATTTTCTTCGAGAAATGCGCAATGATATTCGACCTTACGTTACCCGCTTATTTAAATTAATGAATGATTGAAACATCTCTCAGAATTTGAAGTAAGCTCTATTTCTGCCAGATCTCGTATAAAACATTTATGCAAAGCAACCGAAGGACTTATAAGACAAGCTTACATTAATTTAAATTTGAGTTTATGTTACCTTTCTCGGACGATGTTACTACTTGGAGTTCCATATGACTCTCCTGTTTTGTAATTGATTGTGTTGTTCAGCTTTGTTTATATGTAGATAGTACGAACTACAATGGGAGCAATGTCTGGAATTATTTAACAGGAAATGTTGGGCGAGATTTGTGATTATGAGTACCAGAGGAGGAATTTGTTTTTAATTCCTCTATAAATGGGAAGAATCTTTTGTTTTATTCCACGAAGGGTATCAGAAATAGGTGCTCGGCTGACTGCGTACTGTGTAAACATACCGGAAAATGATTGCTGTTTTTGTTTTTGGGGTACAAAATAAGGTGAAGTGGTTTTAGGTGTGCTTCACTCGACTAATAGGCTCTCATTTCCTTCGTTTTATGGGTTGAAGGTACGAATGCTGGGCAATGTGCTGTACGGGGCACCGAACAGCAATATATTCATGTCTATTTAATGGTCTGTATAATGAGTCATTTATTTGAACCAAAAAAAAATACTCTAAACTGGAAAGGAATAAAAAAAGGCTTAAGTTAAAATAATTGGTGTATGAGCTGAGGCTGCGAGTCCAGCTTGAAATAAATGACTTGACTTTATGCCCAAAGGATAGGTTAACGTTTACCTACTTACTTGCATATGTATGGGTTTTTGTACGCAAATGCAAGGAATAGTAGTCTGAGGAAAAAGAACGACTCTACGGCTGTAGAATTGTATCTCTGCTGTTTCGAGCTCGACTACGACTTATCCAGGAAACGCTAATAAAAAACTAATTAAATAATTTTAGTCCGCTTTCCTTCCTCGTGTGTACTTAAATATTAAAGCGAAAAAGGCGGATAAACTTACCATGTACTACTGGATTTTAGCGCAGTTTTTGCACTGATAAGGGAGGCCAACGCTGTGTTCAAAGCCCCAGATCGGACAATTGGTTTTAGTCGGCAGGAAACCTTCAAAGTAGTCTCTCAAAATCATAATCTGCGGCACCACAATTTTCTGGCTGCCAGATATTGTAATATTGACTGCATTGGTAGAATGTGCTCTTCGCAGACAAGTTTTAACCATATTTAAGTCAGAGGTTTGTACAAGAGTTAGCATAGTCATTTGCACCCAGAGGATCTTCCTTGTTAGCTAATACATATAAAATGCTTTGGTCGGTACCCCTGGACTGATACTATGAGAATAAATTTGCCAACTTTTTTCATATTGATTTGGATTTATGACATGACATTGCGTGCATTGGTGAACAACATGTTTAGTCTTAGTCCTAGTGGCCTAGAGCTGGGATACCGGCTGGGTGTTCGAATCGTCAGTTGTTTGAGATGCTCAAGGGCGAACGGCAAAATTGTATCATTAAGATACTTTTCTAATACTAGTCACATGTACTCATTGTTTTTGGTCTCCTGAAGTGGAAAATTAATTGTAGGTGTCCACCCCCGTGGATTCTACCGATGTGGCGGTGGTTGCACTGACTGGGACCGAATGAATACAATGTGCAGTCATGGATTGAATTGATGGACGGTTTCTATTTCCTTCACCGCCTCTTTCTTGTCTACCTGTTGAGTAATGTTGACAATTCCAGGGGAAAGATATTCTAAGTTTCCATCTGGAGTTGACTTAGTAGTCGTAGCGTCTAAAAGAAGAATAATTCTTGTCGTCAAAAGCGTAAGGGCACGGAAGTCAGTCATTCACGTTGAATAAGTACGTATTATGCAATCCTCTCTATATTCCACTCTACCAAACTTGAAGATGGTTCTTCAGCTCTACTTCTTTTCGTCCTCATTCGCGATGAGCACAATTTTGCAGTGCTTTTGCCCGGGAGCCCAGCTTTTAAAAGAGGGACGATGATACTAATGGTAATAGAAAACTAGTCCTTGGTAGTTTCTACTCTAGTGGAGAGAATGGAGCTTATTGAGCGGAAAAGATTTCCACCGCAGGAAAAGTGACTCTCCCGGGGACTTTGCCTCCCTGCCATATCATCCATATGAATGAAAATTCAAGTGCGGGTTTTTCATGAATTACACGTAAAAGCTTTTAAATCTCGTGTGAAACAAGAAATTTGCTCTTCTTTTTGGGATGATGGGAACCCAACCGAGTTTAGTTTTCGATTCGAAGAGCATATCCATTCTTTGTTTAATCTTTTTGGTCAACAATACTCAGGATCATAGAGCCACAGGAAAGCTGAGCTTCCTCCACCTATCCCCACGGTCGGTTTCCCTCAATCTAATTATTCCAGGTGCTGGGATATTCCATATAAAAGGAGCCAGTATTTATTTATTGGGGAGCACATTTTACGGATGCGGACGGACGTTACAGGCGTGGACTTTGAGGTCGTTCATGTTTAATTTAGTTGAGCGATGATAGCTCTATCGCATCGTTCCTGTCCGCTCCAATACACAGATGTCATCGTTTCTCACTCCAAAGCGTTCCTTCAGTTTTTGATGTGAACTGGATGGATGTATTTGGAACGCACGCTTTTCTCCAACTGTTGGACCTCACGAGGATAATATTTGTACGGAACGTGGGTGAGGAGGATGGGGTGACATTATGTATGTATTCATGTCCCCAGGAGGAGTAGAAATTATGTAGGACGGTGACGTTGAGTACATTACAGAAGTATCGTATATTGGCCGAAACTTGCTATATTTCGAACGCCATATTATTTGTTTACTACTTTCACGGTTGTAGTCTTCTTGCTCAGGGCGAGCCGTGTGTAGGAAAGCTAGTTCTCTCCTTTTTGGTTGTTTTCTACAATAAATTGGAACTGAATAAAGTTCATTTCTTCCTGGGAAATTCAATTAAAACTTTCTACGTCCTTCCTTCTCCCTATTCGTTCCTGATATGAAATGAAGTAAAGCCCGTATCAACTGAAACGTCGCCTGCTGCCTCGCCATCAGTCATCAGTTAGTGCACTGAACACTACCTACGATACTGCTGGCATAGCAATTCTCTTTGTGTGTTAGATTTTCTCCTAGAAGTGAAATGAGTTTTATATGTACTCAAGAAATGGTGTCTCTGCTTGCCGCTAGAGGCAGGAGAGTAAACACGCATATGGATACGAGAACTGAATAGACAGAAGGAACCTTAGGGCCATGATATTGTTCCGTAATAATAACCTTTGATGGTTGATTCGCTTCCCTCTTGATTTTGGAGGCAGAGAAATAGGAGAGTGTTATTGTGGGCTATTGAATAGATTCAATAGATAAATGTCAGGAAGACGGCGAAGAGTAAGGAAGCAAGTTTTTAAGGGAAGATTGAAAATACAAAAGAAAAGAAGAGCCCACGCAGTGGAGGTCTTCTTTTTCTGTCTTGACTTGCTGGTTCTCCTACTAACGTATAATTGAAGAATGATATCTTCCAAGAACGCATTCTCCTATCTATCTCCCTACTTTTGGTCTTCAGGGACTTTGGAAAACTTTCTTGTCGTGTGCCCATATCCCCGAGTTTTCTCTCTAGAATGATATTCTTTATCACAAGGAACCATGTTTATGAGAGTACGACTACCAGGCTTTGTCGTTGTCGTCGTAGGCCTACTACTACTCTACTATCCGTCGCGGCTAACGTTGCGGTCCGGACGAATAGAGATATTTTTCGTAGCCTTTTTTCCAAATGATTTCTTTTCTGGAAAATCTGGAAGGGAAGAAAAGTTTGGCGAACATCAAATTCAGTTAACTTTAAAAAAACAAACTTCCCTCGTCACTAGAACGCTTAGCATAGGACACCTTCGTAAAGCAAACCTTTCAATAGCCTTGTATGGCTCCTGATTTCACAAGTTGGTCCACAAATTTTTAGGAAATATTTTGTTTTCATTTCGAAATGTATACGTCTATCTCAATTTAGACGATCCCACAAAGTTAGTCCCAATATTATAAGAACGACAAGAAATATGCTGCTGACACACTGATATCCAGGTCAGCGTAGTGGCAGGAGTTTTCTTATCCCGATTTTGCGTACGTATGTACATTCAATAAACATTTGCAGGCAAATTTCAAATGGGGACATCTTGATAAAGGATTACCCACTCGAAATGGTAATCCAATTCACCGATACGGCTAGGTTTTGCCTTATGATTTTTATGGTGGCGTTCGTAGGGCAATATACCTATCATTCCATCAAACTCATTTTCTAATATGATAGGATATACGACGCGGAACACGTGTCACGACTATGCATACATATTTTAGTGGCACAGTTGAGCTTACTCAGTAAGTAACCAACATGTCCATTCATGCAGTATCGAATTTCAAAAGCCGCCCAAACACACTCAGGGATATTGACGGATCGAATATATTCGAGGCAAAGAGACCTTGTGCCTCCCGTGATTCCAGGAACCGATTTTCATAATAGGAGCGTGTGTTATAACCGAAACTAACATGAGCACTCAACCCTTACATTTTTACTGAAGTGAGTTTGACCTCTACGCTGTTGGACTTGTCATAAAAATGATCTGTTGTACTTACGTAGAACAAGCTTGGGTTCCTCAACTGAAGTCTACCCAACCCCCGCCTTCGTGTACAAATTAATTGTTATGTTCGAAATGGAAACAAGACTTTCTTTGTAGCTGAACGTCTCCTCATCCCTTTTTCCTCTGGATCTCGTTAGCTCATATTTAGGGTGAAATATCATTAGGTTGTTAAATGGTGTCCTAGTCTCTGGACTTTAGAAAAAAACACAACGAACGAAGGTCATGTCTGTCTCCTTATTCTGATAGAAGAACGCTTACGCACTTCACTAGTAGGTTCCGTGGTAGGTCCCTTGGACTTCAGATTCCGGGAGATTTTTCGCATGAACTCGGCTTTCTGAACATTATTTTCGTTTGAATCTACAAGGATGGAAGTATTAACTATCGTGCAGGCTCCTGTGTTCAAATTTCACAGGTTAGAGTTTTTTCACAGTAGTTTTAGACTTTCCGGGGTTTTCGCATTCTATAACCCTCAGCCGCAACCCTTGGACACAGAAGGAAGGATGTTTGGATGGCACAGTAATTCCAGGCACGTTTTATAGTTGATCCTGGTGGTTATTTGGTAATATGTCTTTCAGGATGCGAAGTGATACCAAATCCCACTAATCCTGTAAAATTCAATCGCCTCAAATGTTTTGTTCTTGTACCCTCTACTACTAATTATTTAGAGACCTACATGCCGTGTTAGAAGTATGAGAAGATCCTCGCACCCTTGTTTTCTGGATGGATCCAGGTGCGCTGTGCTCCAGTACAATAGTTCACCAGTTTTGTCAATCCTGGTTAAAGAAGTCATGGAGATTAAAACATGAGCGCATTGATCGAGCGTCAGTAGGGTTGAAACGGTCTAGATTCTAGAACGAAAGGTTAGGAACATTTGAATAGGAATTGAGCGTCTGTTCTGTTCTGGGAACATTAGAAACCAGATGCATCTTATTTTATGTCATCTGGAACAAATATACGAAATGGACAGAATTTGAACTCAACTCAACTCACTCGAAACCTCGGTCTATCCAAAAGCCAGTCGAGTCGGAAGAGTCATTCGATTCTATCCATTTGCTTATATGTCACTAACTGTTGTCAGCCAGGTTTTACTGTGCTCCAGAACTCGACTCAGCTGAACTGAACTCCTGCCGTGCTTCCAAATGCCATCCAAAACTCTGTCATCTCAGGTCTTCCTTTTCTCTTTCAGAAAAAGTTGACTATGTTCTGTATCTGTCGGATGACAGAATAGGATGAGGTTAGGGCAGTAAAGTACAATTTACTCAATTCAATTCAAACTTTTTGACGCTAGCAGGGTCGTCTCTTTCTCTCTTTTTTATCAATAAGAGTCAAATCACCCTTGAAATGAAATGTTACTATAATCACAACAATGCACGTCTGTTACTTCTCAACAATTGCATTGTTGTGGGTTCCGTATAATGAAAACCAGGTTTGATTTATTTGACTTTGGGTATAGTTCAGTTTTTCATATATCTAATTTTAAAGCCCACAGGTTGTTGTTGCCCACAGACTGGTAGTCAACATTTTGAACATCCAGACTCAGTCATATTTTCAAGATTGGAAATAAATGGTGGATGCTGGATGTTACTCTGGTTGTAGTGTCGGAACTTTCCTTCCTGTGTTTTGATTTGGGTTATCTAAAACGTCTGGTTTTCTTATCCTGAAGAGTATACACACAAAAGTTTTCCACCGAAGCGCTCGAGCCTTCTGAGCATGAATGACTTTTAGTTAGTGTAGTGTTTACATACCAAAGTCAAGCAATTATACATATATTTGTGTTTTGAGTCCCAGGATTTGTGACAAGTTAGGCAGGGAAGGGAGAGCAGAACTTTAGACAGATGTGATTTCATCTCTCAAAAGGCATAATTTATGTTTAGTCGAACTATGTTGGACACAAGCACGCAAACTACAGTCGCGTACTAACCAAACCCAATTGATAGGTAACATTTTGATATTTGATTCGTAACTGAGCATCTCCTACCAGAAAATTCTTACCAAGCCTAATTTTGCAGAATTCTTAAATTCGCCACTGTTCATCATGAACAGCATATACGCATATAGTTGTGTCCTGTTCAAAGAACTCTTACTGTTTGAATTTACGGCTATATATATTTCTAAGGCTCGGTTTTATTTAAGTTGTGAACTCGGTAATGGTAACTTTTTGAATCCGATTATAATTTCTATTGCACGAATTGAATCCTTGCCCTCAGGATTGCATTAACAGTTTTCACAATTAGAATGAAAATTTCATTTGGTAGACAGAACAAGTCCTTGTTGTGGCTGACGAAAGTAAAGTAAAGCCCTCGCATTTGGCTTCATATGCTTTACTCCAATTTAATGAAAATGCAGTGACATATACGGATCCTCTATTAAAGATTTGTGGCCTCCTATATAACGAATACGCAATATGACGATTCCTTTCTTTTCGTAATTTCATATCCAATCTAATTCCTTTCTCTACTTCGCTTGGTCTGACGTTACCGTTGATGTATTTCTTCCTCCAATCCGCGGGTGGAAAATTGAGGGACAGATTCCAATCCATGTCTATGCACTACGTAGTTTGCTCTTCGGTAAACCGTTAAGTATTGAACAAAAGAATCTGTCGTCGTAATATTAAAGAGACGGGTGTTGAATACAATTTCGGACACTGAGCTAGTTGGTGGTGGTGATTCAGAGAGCTAAAAGAGCTTAACTTTGTGTATTTATTTGATCGTACGTGCTCAATCCATGGATGACAAGATTGGTTTGTGAAACATTTGCATTTGATTCTCACAATCACAATTGCACCCTGGTTTTTCAATACTTCATTCAACCTGATGGATTTTACTATTCGCACGTATTCTCCCTCCATTTCATCTCAGGAGAAAGAATAATGGGAAAAATGAGACGCATTTACTTTGAATTTCAAAATAAACAGCATCTTGATCTCCATCTGCACGAGCTCTTACTTCAAACACATTAATGCAGGCTAATCTTTGACGAACAAAAAATTTAAACAAGGGGATAAACTACATAGTGGACTCCTAATACAATTTATGTCTGTCCGTATTGTAGATGCATAAATGTACGGGCCCATTAATTCCAGGAGTGACTTCTCTATGTCACTCTATTTGAGGAGTATTCTTGATCAATTGGGTCTTGGAGCAGTCATGTTGACTACTCTCTTTCTCTTCTGATCTGGTCAACCATATAAAATTCAGACGTAAGGATTTGATACCTGACTGTCCTAGAAATCCCGCGGCTTTGACTCTCCGTAGAAGGAACAACTACTGGACTGTAAACTTCAACTACTCCAAATGTTTCTTTCTAAACAACAAGTGTTTTTTTTTAGGAGATCCATGTATGAGTATGAGTATGTTGTTAGTACATGACAATGCAATCAGTAAAAATGCCACCCAAGTCAAGTTCTTCCTGGTGCATGAGCAGGAACTTCCATGATTTCCAATTGATAAAGGAAAGACTACGGAAGAAGAAGATGAGGTGGGAGGGGAAGTCATAATTGCAAAAAGATATTGAATGACTTGAATGCATACAAAGTTGAATTTTAAGGGCTGTAGTGGCGTCTGAAACTGATCGTGAGTTTCCGAAGATATACTTGAATGTTTGTAATCGAACGTGAACCTCTGCCTTGATAAGATAGGATTGGATAAATGGGAATGGGCTGATCACCCATTGCTCAGCCAGGTAATGAGATTTGAAGTCCTGATCGTGATCCAACTACTGATACCTCCATATGATCATACACTGGAAAACAAACAAATGAAAAAACGCTTACACATTATTGCAATCGGTCTACTAATACTAACATACATAGGATTTTGGTGCTGTCAGTCGAATAGAAAATTAGGTGTGTGTAGGTATTGAAGGGTTGCCCGTAGGAAATTTCCTCATGCCATCGCGTAGTCATCTCATAATTACATCTTCTCTAACCCATTGTTTACTATCTTTGATTCTTGAGCCAAGGAACACACACATACAGATTCAATTCAGCTCAGGAATTTATGGATGATTCTAGACATGTGAGTTCCGTCCCAACCACGTTTTTTGAAAAGAAATTAGGAATAATTTCAGAATTTAATGGTATCAAGTAATCCATAAACTTTGCCAGCAGTGCAGCCGATGTAGTGTTGTTAATATTCCAATGCATTGGTTAATTATTGCATCAGCCGTGTACGAGTTAATTCGTCGAGTATCAATGTCGGTTTTTTCTTTCCTTGTCATTCTTCCTGACTTTCTTAGCACTCGTGCATGTTGGAGAATCTCCAACGTAGATAAAAGTAGGAATTTTGGAGGAGTGTTATTCCTCAAGTGCGAGTGGTTCTAATCCTAGGATTCAAATTAAATGGGGGGAGTAGTCGACCAAAGGGAAGTAAATGGGCTACTTACTCATTCATCCTAGTCGGAATAAATGAGAATACTTCTCTTCTTCCCGGGGTCCTTATCCCGGAAACCAGGGCCAAAAACCAGGAGAAACCTACATTTGGCCTGTTTTCAATATCCTAGTTTATGCAGACAGTTATGGTCGCATTGTTTCATGTGCGAGGTTTATTTCTTTGGAACGCGAACGCTTAAAAGGGAAATATAAGACGAGGCACGTTCTCCCCAGTACCACAGAAATGGAATATGGAAGGTATTGAACTGAGCTGGAGTCGAAGCCGCTTCCTTCCTTCTGTCGTTCATTCCATCTATTTTGCCCGTCCTTAGTACACGCCGCGTTCCTTATAAACTTTATATGATTCCTTTGTATAAAACTTTACTCAAGCCCAGAGTTTACGACCATGTGGTGTCTTAATCGATTAGAATTAATGTCTCTCTTAAATTGACTTTAGATTTCTTTCCGGACCTCTTTCCTTGTCGACCTTATCTGCCTCGAACCTA
Source organism: Protaphorura glebata (assembly GCA_034694305.1). Taxonomy (NCBI): domain Eukaryota; kingdom Metazoa; phylum Arthropoda; class Collembola; order Poduromorpha; family Onychiuridae; genus Protaphorura; species Protaphorura glebata. The sequence continues at coordinate 11,202 of JAQFYE010001024.1, read as the reverse complement.
TTTAGCCTCGCACTTGGGGGGAAAGTGTATTTTACTAATTACCATCCGATTACAGTTTCATCGCATGGTCTAGTCCAATTACATATACAAACCTTTGAATGCATTATTTCTCAAGACTGTAAAAGTCCTTTCATTTTTAGAGATAATGTTGGTGATCCGAAAGTAAAACCGTGAGTGAGTTATAACATTTATTTCACTATGTAATATTAATATGGAAATTTTGGCAATAAGTCTCCGAGGCACTATTTGTAATGCGGAGAACTGGTCTTCACTATACTTAAATTAAGCATGTTGAAAGAATTTCCTTTTTAATTTGTTCGTTCTCTGTCAACGAACTAAACCCTCATTTTAAATTAAATACGACTTAATACGAAAATAGACGAGTAATTGTGAGGAGTTAGACGGTGAAGAAAAGCTATTAAAATGCTTGGCATGGAGAAAGTTTGGAATTAATCTTGAAGGATTAGGCAGATTACTGCAAAGGAAGATCGTCTTCTGCGTTTGTGTCGTACCGATCCTACGTCGACGACGGCATAAAAGAAAATGTAGTAGTTCCTTAGGTCGTTCAAATCGCACGCCTTTGGTTAAAATGAATTACAAAGCCAGCAAGCACCAGCAGTACATCCATGAGAAAGGTGGAGAAAGCTGTGTGGAGTAGTTTTTCGGTGGACAAAGTAGATTTTAAATTTGACTTTCTCCGGGGTGTAGAAAGAGAGAGAATGAAATTGCGGAAGTGTGATAAAGGGAGATATTTGGACAATTTCGGGTCGTGGTAGGGCAGGAATGGGACTGCCACGCGTGTTGAGGTCCATAAGAGAAAGAACAAAAAAAAAACGGTGGAAAGAAAGAAAGAGCAAAGAGCGAAACCATGTCGTTCTTCAGTTGCGTGTGATAAAAACCTCAATCCCCTGGTCGGCCGGTTAAGTCCTGATGCCCGGGTAGGAGTGTAGTAGTACTAGTGTTTTACACTTGTCCATCGGGTTCCAGGGATTATGTTTGATTCCAGGTTATTGTTTGACCTGAAGGCGACGACTGACGACGACTGACTGGTTGGTTGTGTTTCACTCAAATTCCATTTTCTTTTCCACCCTTCCTTAAAAGTAAACTCTTTCCTGACTTCCATAGTATTACCCCCCCCCCCCCTTTTTTTTTCCACCAACTTAACTTTTCAGACAAGAACTCTAAGATTAACTCTGGCGAAGACGACGGGCGGATTTACTGAGGCTCTGGCTGAGTGAGTAGTAGAATTAGACGGAGAGAATGTTAAAGTATAAGGGGAGACGAAGGGGGGAAACCGAAAACCCGTCGAGTTCGACGAAAGTCAATTCAGCTTATGTATGTTATGTATGTTTGTTCGTTTTGTTCCATAATGCCCTCAGATTGTTTAAAATGAAAATTGGTTTGTGTGTTTATTTTCAGACGATTGAACAACAACCGACTTCAAAGTATTCCGGATCTCCTTTTTGCCAACAGCCCCAACTTAAATAAGTTGTGAGTGTCTTTCTCTTCAGTCTTCCTACATTTCTGTCTTTCTCACTTTTTACAAGTTATTTTTCTATGTCGTAACGTTATAGTCCTTTCCTCAAGGGATTTTTGTAACACTATAAACAAGTTAGGAGTACATTTATGCTGTGGTGCCCATGTACAGTCAGGTCACTTGTACAACCAGCTCTAATTTTGTGACTATTTATCACTGATTCTTGCAACCGTAAGAAACACATTTGGATTTGAAGACCTTACCTTAGCGGAAATCTTCTTTTCGGTATCAGTACTTATTATGAAGATGGACCAAAATATTCCCGGACCCAGAATCTGTGTTTACAGACATTTTCTAGTATATTAGTAAAATTGAAAGAGGTTTCCTTTTCTAACGGAGGTATGATTTATATAAAGGTTCCAAAATAAAAAACCGGTAAAAATACACAAATCACTCACAGCTGCCTGCGCACATATATTTAGATTTACATTCAACTTCATAGTATTAAAATATAGCTGGGTTGCAACATACACACTTTTCCGTCGAACCAATTTAATTACAGAATCGTCAAATCCAAACTTAGATATTGCGCTCCAAATAGACAGAACCAGAAGGATTGGACAAAATTCTCATTTATAAAAATTAATCACGTTAATTGTCACCTTAAGGCCTGGTAAAATATCGCAGCCTATTTGTCTTAGAGGGTGGGCTTTTTCTTTTCATTTGGCCTAGAGAAGCTACCCCTAGTAGCAGGAATTATATTTTTAAAGCAACCGCGGTCAGTGCCGATACGAAGAATTAAGCCCCAGCACAGTCAAACAACAAGGGCCAGCCATATGCGGTAGTGGTCATTGGCAAGTCGTTTTCTTAACTATTTTGAATATTTTATCACAAAAAAACCAAACATAATATTATTGTAACAAACATTCAGCACTTGAAAGTACTTTCCTAACTTTAGAGATTTTAGTACAAATATTTTACTTATCAATCTTCTTGTGGGAAGGACTGCGACATATAAGACATAAGTACAACTTAGGAATCTTTCTTGAAGCAAGTTTCTGTCATTCCTCTTTGTTTCTCCGAAATCTACTCTGACAGTTGTAAAGAAACATGCCACTCACTTTGATCACATTCATCAAAGTGGTAGTCCTAGCCTAGCCTTGGCTGGAATTTATCAGCTCTTAGACTAAAAAGGTGTTGGCGGACATCATTGAATCCTAGTTGCCAAAATCAATTGTTGAGGCAAAAACATTTCTCCAACTTCTGTAATCTTGGAGATTCGTTTTGCCTTTGTGACTTACATTTGGGAAGGCAACTCTCAAGTTCCCTCCTAGTAATTTACAAATCTGCTGCCTTAGCAAAGTCAAAGTCGTTTCAGACACTCAACCGCTTTCACAAAGACTGGCGTAAGTGTCAGAGTCTAAGGACGCAGAAGTGAGAAAATTGCAATAACTTCTGCACTTATTTCGGCTAAGCCAAGCGTTTTTGTTATTTCAGTACCACAATTTGTTAGTTTTTGGTTAAATAAAGGTCGTGTAAATAAGGACGTAAGAATCGGCTGCGTTTGAAACTTCTAAAAGAACGTAAATGTATCCCTCTCTGGTGCGCACACGCCAATGAATTCTTCTGCGAGGATCATGAATATTTCTCAAAACTATTAACAACATAAAATTAAAACAAAAAATAATCTTCAGCCAAATACTATACGTTAATCACTCAATTCACCGGTGGGTAAAATTTGAAAGATGCTCGTTCTATTGTTGGCCAAAGCTAGTCATTAGAATTTCTCTTTTCAATTAAAGCCGTTTATACTTCCAAATGGGAAATGTCAAAAGTTTCGCAATTACTGCAACCTTTAGTTGTTTCAATAATAAATTACAGTAAGAGTGTAATCCCTTAAAACTCTTTAAGATCTGTTCTTGAATGTTTTAAGCCAAGCCTGTTTCTACAAAGCCCCCGTCATGAAGTTCCGCTATCCCGTACATTTTTCACCTGCCTTCTTCACAAATCCACAAGTAGAAGGAGATAACAACGAAACCGGTAAGGAAGAGTGACTTGAGCCTGACAAAATTTAGAGTTGATGCCTGTTTAGGAAATAGGGTTTGGATCGTGGAACAATGGGTTAAAAGTATGGGATGGCCATGGAGTGAAGGCAATGAGGATTATTAGTAGCAGTGAGTACAATACCCACACAACTACACAATACAACATTTGTACGTCCAGTTTAGAAAAGTCCCGATTATTTATGAGAGACTGGATAAGGTGTCTCGCTAGGACTAAAACTAAACCCTAACGTAGAATCTAGTACATTTCCAACTCTATCTTCTACTTCCATGACTGACGAGGAGTCAGGTTTGTCTGTGACACCTTGAGTCATTCATTCAGACAGATGCATTAATGTATTTGGGGTTTGCCATTACCTTTTACGTCATCCATAGTATACTAGACGAACTATAATCCATCATTCCGTAAAATCAACATTTCTTCTTTCCTAATTTTCCATGTCAAACTTTTATACTAACTCAAAATATCTTCAAAATAATGGTTCTGGGACCTGGTGAGGTTCAGTTTAATTATTATGGGGGTCTGTAATAAGTTCTTCTCGAGTGACCTTCTAGGTTCCAGGGCTTGGCTGTCTGGACAATGACTGCTAAAGCTATGACTCAAAAATGATTAATTTTTTCAATTAATCTTGGAATTTTTATTACTTGAATTAAACACTCGCTCATATTTATGTCTGTCTCACGAAAGAAGTCGACTGAGTAGATTCCATTCACATTTGCGCCAGACCCCTTTCTAGCCCTGTTTTCTGTTTACTAATGAGTAATAAGTACGACGACCTACTTAAATTACAACACAGAGTGTTGTATCTATCTATCGCTGTCGTATAATAAACCGCTCTAAGCGAGCACATTTATTATACAGGCTCAACCAGGGAAGGTGGACAAAACCTAAGGAAGGAAAGAGGTGGCTAGCAAGTTCATAATTTATTTGTTTTTGGAATAAATGGTCGGGAATAGTGTGATAAGTTTATCGAAGAGCAGCGTAGAGGCTGGCTGCCTTGGCTCTAAGGAAACTTACAGCAGTGCTTCCATGAACTGAGAAAGAATGGAAAGAGTGGGTCGTCGTTAGGAACCGAAATGGAGAGGAAAATCAGATACACAAGGTCACTTGGTATTCAGGACGAACTTCAGCGTGTGATGATGGAAATTAAGAAATATCTCTTCGGAGCATTTAGCGATTATGCTTCAAGAACAAGGCTCACATCACAAACTCCATTACATTACTACCTTGTGCCCGCTCACTTCGTAGAAACCGTTGTAAACTTTATTGCCTGCTAGTGTAACGTATGCTACTTGCATTACATCTCATCATTACGTCTCCTGTCATATAATCTTTAGATTTTTGATGACCGTTTTATTGTCTTTAGTCGATTACAGGCCTTAAAGTCAAGTGCTCCGTACAGAGAGTAGGTTGAGAATCAAGTCGTCCTACTAAAACATTGTGAACATGATGACGATAAACCACAATTCGTACCTTACTTTTCAGCATTTGAGCTCAATTTTACTTTCGAACCTGTTGGGTCCATGAGGTTCTAACTCTTTTAAACAAATCAGTTTGAGTACCGACTTTATTTATCTACTACCGCCAATAGCAGTGCAAAGTGCTGAAAATCAATATCGCACCAGAATTTCTACAAACTTGTATTTAAAATTGACGTTGGTAATAATCGATTTCGGTCCTGGGTCCATCAATAGCCATTATCAGATCCGAGACCCTTTCTCGGCAAGACTTCAAAAAGAAAAGTTCGAATGATACCCTTAAGGTTCTATCAGTCACCACCGGACCGGATGGATGGCACGACATTATTCGGAACCATCATACAAAATTTCATAAAGGTCAGTCAAGTGGGAGGGTCAGGATAATAAGAATTCTTAAATCTACATGCCGATTTGTTGTACAGTGTCCTTAATGATTAAAATGTTGAGCGCAAAGGGAGGAAGTGAATAACGGAAAGGTGCAAGGTGTACCTATTATAAGTTTTGATTGCAATGCATTGCATGTGCAGAAATCAAACAAATGAATTCATTCAACATGTGAATCAGAGAGCGTGAATCCTGTCTACTCGTACTCTACATGCATACTGGTAGAATTATTTGTTTGAAAATTGTCCCAGTGTTGTGATAAATGGGGATGAGATGATAGGGTGCTTGAAAATGAATGTACTCCAATATTCTATGTTTAGACCTTGGGTGTCTGTCCTGGCGGGGAATTAACAAGTCTCACGGACTTAAATTCTTTGTTCTCTATTTGTTGAATGCTTGATTGTAATGCTAGTAAAATTTGCGAACGTAAGAGTTCGTCCATAAATGCCGTCACCACCATTTTATGATATTTCACACTTTTTACGAAATCTCGGTTCTCTTTATTCTTTACAATCAACGAAACTAACATTCAGATTTATGCGCACTTGCCCATTATTTCTCAGCAGAGTTCTACAATTTAAGTTGGGCGAGTTATGTTTCTCAGTCATCTTCTGCTGTCAAGATCTTCCAAAGCGCCTTACTCACTTGAATGATAGCATTTATGGACAGCCCCAAAAATGATCACAGAAACGAGGCTGTATCCTTAAAGAAACCCTTTTGGAAAGAAAAAATATCTTCGAGAAAGTTGGTTCTCATTCAGGTCTCCCCTTTTCGGTCATAACGTTTGTCCATAACCTTTAGCCCCCAACGAAGAAAACAATAAAGGGGGTGGACTCTTTTTTGTGTTTACTCATCAGTTTGCTAACCACGTCCAGCTCTCAGAGTTGGATTCATGAAATGATTTACGCCATCATAAACGATTCTTTATTGACTCCCACATTTTTTCTGCGCCTTTTTCCTTACTATACCCGGTTGTCTGCCGGCTTAACCAAACCACCACCACTATGCATCGGCATCCACAGTTTGTGAAGATCTTAGACGCCTGTCCTGCCGTGCCAAGTCAACATAATATTACGAACGAGTAAAATCTCCGCTCAACTCAAGTTTTTTTTGGGGGCTAGCCCAATCTCCAAAAACCACTCGGACTACACCTACTCAAAATTATATGTACTGAGGATGTATGATTGAGGATGATTAGACAGGTGTTTGTTTTGCCAAATTGAACCAGATGATTTGTAGGATGTTAAAGAGGGAACTATAGGCATGTCTTTACACACACACACACGGTCTCATTCTATGGATATAACGGGTCGTCGTGAATCTTCTATGGCCTATAGCTACAAGTGCAAAGTAACTACTAATCCACTGCATCTGGACTTGAGCATTACGTACAAACTACAATTAGAAAGAAGCTAGGCAAATAAATATGGGCACAAATACACACGCATATGATGGCAACGTGATTATTCCGAGTCAACATCAGCTCTTTGAGTCTCAAGTATTATCTTAATTCATCATTAAGAGACTTTCTAATAATGTCAAGCAGATGGAGAAGAAGAGAATGAGAATGTAATTAGTCGTGTCTCTTGACTCAGTTCAACACTTTGTCTTGTGCCTGCATTTTTGACGTGAGAAAATTGAATCAGGACACAGACTGCAGACAACCTGGACTTACACTACTTACGTACTATTTTTTTAACAAACTGCATGGGTGTGGTTTTTTGAGCCAACGACAAAGCAACGAGGCTCGTGTCCGTTATTTTTTAAAGGAGCTCACGGCTCAGTCATGAATTCGACCTAAGGATAATTTAAATGTGACCAACCAGATGAGATGAACACACTACCACCGGTCTGTAATTTATAGGCGAAATATAAAAAGATATGAATAGGTGTAATAAATAATATGAGATAAAACTATGTAATGCTCTACCGGCGTATTTTGTGATGTATGTCTTTCCCTGGCTTTGTGACCAGAAAGCTTTTCGTGGAGAAGATAGAGGTAAAAGATCTAAATTTTTCTTTGTGGGAAAGGATTTTAAACAAGAGTTACGTCCGAGTACTTTATACTTATTACTTACTGGATATATATAATACATATACATACATATTCTATTCAATATAGGTCTGAGCCTATATAGAATTTTTTAGTTTACGGTCTCAAGTTTTTCCGTATCTTGACGTTGGGATGATATCTTTCAATTTAACAAGTTTATTGCTTCCAATGCAGTCTGTCCAAAGTTTAAACGTGCCTCAGGATCAAGACAAGTGGTACGTAAGATACGGCGGCAGCAGCTACACAACAGAGTGTATAACTATTATGTTTTATCACGCAACGACCGTTTGCCTATGAAATATAGTTGTTTTTTAATGTGTCCGAAGGTGAACTAAATTATACACGTATATAGTGAAGCATAAACAAATTTATTTAAAAATCATAAGTATCATCATGAGTACATATAAACTTATTAACTCACTGGTTCTCCCTTTTTTCCTAGGTTTGGATTTGAGAGAAAGTTTGGGTGAAAGTTGTATGAACTCACATCCTTTCCTCACCCATGACTGAATTATTTTCTTACTCACTCAAATTAGGTAGTCTTGATTTAGAAATTTGGAATCTAATTATAACGTAGGTGGGTAGGAATTTGTGTGCTCGTATGATTTGTTAGCTAGAGGAGATGATGTGAGCTGAGCTATCACTATCGATTCTCATCCTCATCCTCCTTTGAATGATTAAACTTTTCACGTTTTATATGCTGTACATATTCTCACTAGCTTCTCCCTTCAGCGATGTAGTTTTTGAGAGTCAGAGGCAGTTAATGGATCCTCCATATGATGACAGGGAAAGAGTTATGATCTGTGTGACTAATAAGGATTACTCCAAGGATGACACTCATCCATTCATTCCGCCTTCACTATCCTTACTTATTTTCCCCTGCCTGACTCCCGTCGTCGCCGTGTGTTTCCATCTGCTCCATACTCAAACACCGTTACCCTTTCGTGGTAACATTCTACTACATGTGTACCGTACATAGTAAAAACCCTAGAAAGCTAAGCTCGGGCTCATGCCACGGAGAAAAAAAAGATAAATCCACCAATGGTTTCCTAGCTATAATGTACAGGGTGCACCAGAAATATTTTTACACACCTTCCAAGGAATAAATGTCCAAAACCTGAGTCCTCGGCTTAAGGAATTTGTACTTAATCGGTATGTCCAAGATTATCGACCACGGGGCACTTACGGAAAGAATACATGGAGCTGTATACACGGACGTCCGAGAAAGCGTCAATTAACTTTTTATTATTAAGTTATTAGCAGGTACAGGTTTATATGAGTTCGTGGTTTTCCTGGTTTTAAGAGTATATATGTCGTAGGAACGTAGGACCTGAGTATCGTTGGTTCTGGACAAATTTGTAGGCTGTGATTAAATATAATCTCGAACTGGTCCAGAATTATAGTTATTCCTGGCCGACCACTAAGACTAACGTTTCGTTCAAGCTATGTCAGGTCACAAATCCACGCACGTGTATTCGTTGCTATGTCTTAGATGCAACGGTTACACCCGTTACCATCTTTAAAACTCATAATCCCTGAAAATCCTGATTTTGGATAATCCTGAAGAAGGCCAGGCTTTGGGCGAAGTTCGACGCTTTGAGTGACACCGGTTTGTGAATGTTTGGCTTCAATTAACTCTTTCCTTCTAGTACTGGTTTTCTAGAGATGTTTCCCAGTTTCTGAACTGAATCTTCGAAAGTAAAAGTGTTTTGACCAGACCACCCTGTATGAATGGAGTGATTTGAGAGCCCTATGCTCTGCACATTAGATTTCACCTCTTTTTTGGTAGGAATCTCTTGTGAACTCCGGGGTGGCGGATGTTGAGATGAGGAGGTTGATTTACTCTTGTGGGAATTGGCGACGGCAGAGGACGATAAGACGGTGGGATGGAATGCTCAGTGGAGAGAAATGAAAAACATGGATGAGGTTACGAGCACGGGCCTGGTTGTCTGGGTCCTGGATGATGAGGGGGAGAAGAGACCCACTCCATTGCACTGGATAGTGATAATAATGTGAGACGACTTTTTAGAGAGATAGATGGACCGCACCGGAATTCGCCCGGCATATTCAGGGATCCTACGGAACGATATCTGACTCTGAGAATCCTAAGGAAATTGCCACCATCGTGATCGTAGAGGTCGTTCCTGATCTTCAGGAATCAGGAATCACTCCACACTGCTTTAATTTATGCATAGGATAGAGTTACTTCTGGAACCTACAGGGACAGGATGGGAAAATACTTCTGGGTGGAAATGAATTAAAATCTGAATGCGAAATGAAAGACGGAAAGTTCAATCATTTATTTTATATTAAAAGGGAATGAGGTTTTGTGAGGAAGGAATTCCTGGTGTTTCCTCCCAGTGACTGGTAAAATGTTCGTGCATGGAAGGAGTGTGGCAGTGCAGTGGTTGATATGAACTAGTGCAGCGATGCGTGCATTTTACGACCCAGCTTATTTACTTTGATGCAATTTATTGCAGTACTTCAACCTTGTTTCTGGCAATGGCATTGGTCTCTCTTCTGGTCTGTCCGTCTGACGACATGGACTCTTAGGACTTTCGACTTTACCGGGTAACCAACCAAAAACCCGGTTAGAACTCCTAATCACCACTTGACAAACTTTCTTTCTGCTGACTCATATACTTTCTCCATTTACAAACAAACACACGAGCTAATGAACTAATTGCGGTGGGTTCATTAATACTTATTATGAAGATTCTTCATACTTTACTCATTTTTATTAAATACTGTAGCTCGTAATAACAGTGGGACTACGTGTCAACTCCACTTCCTGTTTGGATTCGATTCTCATGCTTGAGTAATCAAAAGTTGTCGCAATCCAATTGAGTTTACGCAGGCTTGCAGGCATACAGTGGACATTGAAATAACTCTGAAGTGCTTATATTCCATTGATTTGAATGGTTTTGATTATGTAGACTTTATGGAAAATGCCTAGGCTTGCTATTATTATTAAGTCCATGATATGAAATTGGACTATTGGATGAAACACGCCCCTTTGGTTCAGTATTTTATACGTGTTATAACTTATCCTCATATCTGTGGAAGCGAGCAGCACAATTTTAGCCCGTTGTTAATCTTTTCCTCTTGAATTGATGCAACCAATAGTTAATGTTTATTCATGCGTATCGGAGAGATAGGATAGGTGCCCAAGTGTGTGATTTGACTGGTAAAGTACATTGACCCAAAAATAAAGTGAAATATCAACACAATAAAAACACTCACCGCACGCCTAACTTTTCGTGTCTACAAGTAGTACAAATAATATGGGAAGCTTCCTCAAAACCTGTTGTTATTTATAATGTCTCGGCACGAGGGAGTGTCGCTTAATGAATAGTTAAATGTTAAATTTTAATGGGTAAAATAAATGTACTGGCCACTTCAGTATCTAAATTGGATCCTTTTGGTGGACGAAAGAAAGCCTGAGACATGTAATTGAGAATAGAACGTTTTATTAGAAATTGAATACTTCAATGATAATTAAGATAATTCGAAGACTCCGGCTTTGTTTTTCAGAAGGCGGAAGAAGGTTGTTTGTTTTAATAACAATATGCACGAATTTTGAGCTCTCTGGGCAAACATCAGTCGGTCAGCAAAACATTCCTATTGGCGTTCCTAACTTGTGTGTTATTGTCCGATTGATTGGAAATACCAGGGCAACTCCACGTTGTTTGTTGTTTGGCCTCTCGGCCTAACCGGTTAGGCCGAGAGGCCAAACAACAAACAAC
>JAQFYE010001023.1:0-26496 GCA_034694305.1 Protaphorura glebata | reverse complement strand
CATATGATTTAGTGCAAAGTTTGCATTGTATTTTGCCCTGCACATGTAGTCTTTTGTGTGTTGCCAAATGAATTTTCCGACAGTACGATTTCTCACACAAATCACATTGAAACCGATTTTTCTTGAGTACATGCAATTGGTCGTCAGTTTTACTTGTATCCTCTGTTTCATGGTCCGGTTTCTTGAGCTTAATAGAATCCACATAATGAAAAAGGACGGTCAAATTTTTCCAAAACTTACTACGACAAATATCTAATTGAAAATCGGAATGCCTTTTAGTCTCGAACCAGAACTCCGATTACCTGAATTCACTTCCTAATTATTTGGATAAATGTTCATAAGATTTTACCTCTTTATATGGGACGAAGTGTCAGAAATATCTAATTTCTATTTGACAATTCAACCGGCTTTTCTTTTTGACATTCGGGCAAACGTTGTGCACTGCCCAATACTTTAGTGAAAATTAGCGTGCAGGATCGAAAAACAGAGTAATTTCTTGCTGGGGTGAACATACAATGTCAGTTACTCAGACTTTTCTATGATTTATTTTAGAATTGAGTTTCCTACGAGAAATTAATATTTAAAAATAAATATAAGTTTTGAAATCAGCTTGGTAAAATTAAAGTAAATTCGGGTGAGTTCCAAATTACCTGGTTAATTTTGCTTCGCGTTTCCATATTCATTCCGTCAATGCCCTGTAATGTATTTTAGACTTCTTTGACTTTGGTGTTAATCTAATAATTATTGTCAATCCTTATTCAAATCTCCCTGCTTGCCCAAATAAAACTCAAAACTAATTGTTAGCATAATTATTTTGCAACGTCTGAATAATCAAAGTCACATTTATGCAATAAAATCAAATCAAATCAAATCTCAGAATACATTACGTTTCCAGTAAATTATCATTTAGTAAAGAAAGTTACCGCGCGATAAATGCAGTAAAATAGGCTAAATACAGCCGCTAAATTAAGAAATAGTACTTCTGCTCAGCACTCACTGCACCATGCCTATGCTTACATTGAAATTCCTCATACACCTGTTCCGCCGTTATCCTGTTGATAAATAAGGAATTTTGTGAAGGTACGCTAGGTCAGGGACGGTTATGTTGAAGTCGTGCTGAAAATACAATTGTATTATCAATTTTTGGAAACGGGGATTCCTTAGAAGTAACCGAATGAACATTTCAGTTTCTGATATATCTGATAACAGGGCTTCTACGACGAATATTTCCGATTAATTCTCGTTTATAAATAACCACCCGGAGTTTGATGAACGTGTTCTTTCTACGAAATATTTCAAGAAGAATATTTACCAGTTCATTTTGAACGCATGAATTATTGTGGTGATTTTATCAGTATTATAGATATTTGAGTGGCTAGACCAATATTAAATCTCAGCTATAAGTGGTATTCAATCATTTTTTTAAATTTTTTTTCAAACAATTTATTTAGAATACACAAAATTATAACATCTCATTTTTCTCAGTGTTAAATGAATTTGATACTATGTATAATGTGAACAATAAGGCAGTCAAGAATTCGTAGCCTTTTCTCTCTCAATTTTGAATGCACAATTCTGGGCCTTTTCCCAGCGGGTGTTTTGGGCCCTATCCTTATCCTATCCTTCAGTTCAAGGTAAAATAAGGGTCAGTTTCTTTAAGGTCTTGAACAAATAAAAAAATACATTTAGAATGGCTACTCCCTAACATTTGTGTTAAGGACGGGCCGGGGAGTATTTTGTTTCACCCGTTGGTTGTGACACAGTTATACACTCGTATATTTTTTTGAGATCGGGTTGGCTTTCCATTTGATTTAAGAACGGTTTCACTACGAAGCATATCGGTATTGAAACCAACACAGTGTTTAAGACTATTGTAACGATATTTTTACATTAACATTCGTAAACATTTCAAGTTTGTTATTTCTGTACATAATCGATCGATCGAATGACTGGTATAATTAATTAAGTCCACGGCGTTCCTGGATTATGAATTGTGCAGTCGCTCCTAATTAAATTCCTTAATAAGTCGGTCACTATTTTATTGGTAAAAAGAATGCATATTTCTTCACTGAACGAGGTAGTGAAATTAATAATTTCCTATTATAATCCAAGATCAATTAACTAATGGTGCTGGTAAATACGTTTTAACAATATTTGTTTTCGTATTAGCGGCGCTAAATACGTTTAAAAATAAGTAAAACAGGCGATTTGAACGAAGAACCAGTATTATTATGTTCATCAGCTGGAGTTTTTTAATCCCTCATATAGAAAAAAAATCCCTCCTCTAAAAGTCAAAATTAATAATTGATATTAACTGAAAAAAATTGAATACAAAATAAACAAGTTACACTACAGAACTGGACTGTTTCATTACCCTCTGGCATTTAGGTACACGATATTATTTAAGTTGAAAACTTTACACGATATTAACCATAAGGAAATAATCGTAATTATATTCTTCCTCACTGCGATGAATTCGATTCTACTTCAACTTGTACTATATGTATTTACTATTGCACCGGATTCTGCTGAATTTTCTTACGACAAAACGAGCCTGACCGGCTCAAGAAATGTTTCTCTAGACTTGATTTGTAGGAATATTTCTTTCGGCAGCACTCACATTCATAAGTTTTTTCTTTCGTATGAACACTTCTGATGTGAATTCCAAGGTAGTCTTTATACCCAAATTTTTTGTCACAAAAATTACAATTGAACAGCTTTTCGCCGTGATGAGAAAAGAAAGAAAATTTTCTCAACGTTCCATGCAATAGTTTGTGTGTATCCAAACTACTTTTTCGGGAATAACCCAAGCATTCCTTCGTGTTTCCATATTCAATCCGTCAATGCCCTCCCTAGTTTTTTAGACTTTTTTTTAACTTTGGGTTTTATCTTGTAATTATTGTCAATCTCTATTCAAATCTCCCTGATTGCTCAAATAAAACTCGAAACAAAGTTTTGGCTAATTTTAGAACTTCTGTATCAAAATCACATTTATGATTTATGTAGTAAATCAACTCAACTCAAATCAATAAAATAAAATAAAGTCAAATCTAGGAATGTACAACATTACATTTCGAGTATCATTTAGATAAAGAAAGTTAGCAATAAATGTAGACAAATAGGGTACAAAATATAGCAACGACATTATTAGAACGGCACTTCCTTCAATGCTCAGCACTCAATGCACTGGATGCTTGAAATTCCTTATACACCTGTGCCGCCGTTATCCTATTGATAATATAAAGGAATTTTGTGAAGGTACGGTAGGTAAGGGTCGGTTATGTTGAAGTCGTGAATAAAAAAAACAATTATCAATTTTTGGAGGTCTTTTAGAAGTAACCGAGCGAAAATTTCCGTTTCTGATATATCTGACACTGAGACAGGGATCTATGCAATTAATTCTCGCTTATAAATAACCAACCGGAGTTTGATGAACATGTTCTCCAATTTTATTTCTAATTGTCGAAATATTTCAAAAAGAAAATCAACCAGCTCATTTTGAACGTATGAATCACTGCGCTGTGGTGATTTTACAAGTATAGATATTTTAGTGCCTAAACCGGTATTCAAATCTCAGCTATGAATGGACTGTGACCGAACACATTAGAATCCCTCATACATCTTGGATTAAATATTATTAAATCATGATATTTTTCTCAAACAATTTTGACAGTGTTCTATTTGATTTAGAATACACACGAATCTTTTTTTGTCAGCGTTTAAATGTAATTAATTACATATATAATCTGAACCTGAACAGCAAGGCATTCAAGCATTCGTATACTTCTTTCGCTCAATTCTCAATGCACAATTCTAGGCCTTTGCCCAGAGGGTGTTTTGAATACTACCCTGTCTTTCTCTTATGCATCTTTTGATCAGTATTATAGTGCAAAGTGAATTAAGGGTGATTTTCGCAAATGAAAAAATACATTTGGAACGGTTATTCCGAACAAGAATGTTTTTCCTAACCTGTGTTAAAGTCAGGCAGTATTTTCTTGTCACCCGATGCGTTCTACGACTTCTGTAATGACATTTTCACATGTACATTCGTACACATTTCGACTTTGTTATTTCTGCACATGATCGATAGAATGATATGAATAATTAAGTAAATCCATTGTGTTCCTGGATTTTGAAATTGTGCAGTCGCACCTAATTAAATTCCTTAATAGGTGTGCCTTTTGTATATGTGCCGTTTATATTTGTAAACGTAATAAGGAAAACAGGCGGTATTAACGAGTATTACTAACGAAGTTCGTCAGTTCAATTCAGCTGGAATTTATTGAATCACTAATAGAAAAACAAAGCTTCTAACCACAGATCCGCGTTCCTGATGCGAATTAAAATTAATACAGAACAAACAGGTTGCAATGTACTGAACTGTTTCATTACCCTCTGCCGAGGTACACAAGATAATATTCGAGTCGAAAACTTTACATGATTTTAACCATAAGGGAATTGTGGTAATGATTTTCTTCCTCTTCATTTCACTACGAGCAATTCGACTCCGCTTCAACTTCAACAGAACTAGTAAAAACTAGAATTTTCTCCAGTTTGCTGAATACGCTTGCGACGACACAACGAGCCAGACTGGCTCAATAAATGTTGCCGTAGACCTGATTCCTGGGAATACTTCTTTCCACAGAATTTGCATTCCGAAGTATTTTCTTTCGTATGAACACTTCTGATGTGAACTTCAAGGTCGTGTTTATACCCAAATTTCTTGTCACAAAAATTACAATTGAACGGTTTATCGCCGTGATGTACTCTGCTTATATGAACCGTCAAATCCCGCCTACATCTGAAATATTTTGAACAGAGATCGCACCGGAAAGTTGCTGCTGTGCTGACTGTAGCATTATTTTGAAACTTCTCTGGTTTTTTAAATTGTGGGTCAATCTTACAAGATGAACGAATATGAACAGAGAGACTACTGGAGTCTCGAAATGCTTGAGAACAAAATTTGCACTTGTACGGCTCTTCACCCGTGTGATTACGAAAATGTACATTCAGAGCATCCAAACGTGTAAATTTCTTCTGACAAAACATACAGGAATATTTTCGATCTTTTATATGAATTAACGCGTGCCTTTCCAAACTGGATTTTCTGGTAAATTGTTTTGGGCATGTTAGACAGGCAAAGTGGTTTGGATTTTCGTGAAGGGATTCATGACCATCTAAATGCCTTTTTTCAGTGAATGTTTCGTCACATCTCGTACATTTAAAAATCTTTTGGCTGAGTTTACGTTCAGATGCGGTTTTATGAACATTTTGATGATTTAAAAGTCCACTTCTTTCTATAAACCTCGCAGGACACTTACTACACTTATGTACTAATCGTTCCTTGTGACTTTTTTTCAAGTGTAGAAGACGATCGGATCTCACTTTGAATCTTCTGTCGCAAAATTTACATTTAAATGGTTTCTTTTCCGTATGGACAAATATGTGGGCTTTTAACGTGTCCTTGCGACAAAATGCTTTGGTGCAAACGTTACATTCGAATTTGTTCGGTCTATGTGTTGCTTCGTGGCGTTTCAAATGGTAATTCGAAGCAAATGATTTTTCACATTCATTGCAGTCAAATCTTTTTTCTCTGACCATAGTTTTCCTGGATGAATGCTGGTTACTGTCACTACTATCTCCATCGTTAGTACTATCATCGTCTTCTGCAACTTCCTCTGTCTTCTGAAGTTTAAAAGAATTCCCAATATCAGACGGGACTGCCAAGACCTGAAAAATAAAGGCGGCTTAAGATTGCTGAAGTTGAGTTAATTTTCCCTTACGTCAGTTTCAATAGTACCATATTGCGCACATGCATAGCATACTCGTTTAATCTATAAATTAAATTATTCGATTAAGTAAGTAATCTGGTAGTTCGATTCGGAGTATGTGTTTCAAAAAGAACATCGATGACACCTGCCCGAATTCACTTTTAATTATATCTTTTATTACAGGGTGATTCCTGATTCATGACGTTTTACCTGCAGTGTGTCTTCAGAAGTTGCGTCGACATCTTCTGACACTTGGTCAGTGTTTTTCTGTTTAACAAAATTCATAATCTGCAGCAAGGCTGTCCAATTCTCCTGAAAATTAAGGTGAGATTGTAAAATGAGAATTTTGCACCCATTACTCCATTACGGCGTTTGACAACTCGACAGTACAACCATTTATCATTTCTCAATGATAATAACCATTCATTTAATTTCTATGCAGAACATGCTTTTCAAATCAAAACGATGATGAGTCCTAATATAGTTTTACTTAATACTTGAAACAATATACATACAGTTATGTATTATGTTCCAAATCTTTTGGCACAGAATTCGCACTTAAATGATCTCTCTACTGTATGGGCAGTTTAGCTTGTGGACACAGTCCTGTGAAGAGCTTACAAAATCCTCCCGTCCGTCTGAATGTCCGTCCGGGACGCGCTCCTCTCTAATCCCAAAGCTATCACACCAAAAGTACACCGTTTTTCACTAATAAAACGCAGTCGACAGCACCCCAGAATCCTATATTCCTCAGACCACTCGTATTATATGATATTCTAATGAATATTTTTCAAAATATGCTTTAGTGAAAAGCGTAAATTGTATTCTGCAGTGCTCATGTATTTTTGTGTGTGTTTTTGTTTGTATGTTCGAATGGGTAAAACCACTTTAATTTGTTGAAAAATTATCGTCAAATCTAAGAATTCATATAAGTATGAGATATAGACGGTTACTAAATGCATTCAAATAAGCTAAATACAGCCACTGAATTCTAGCAGCACTTTCGTTGCAAAGTTCTTAGTACTCACTGAACTTGTAGTTTGCCTTGAAAATCCTTGCCTGTACATGTTCTTATGTTAATCTGTTAAAATATGGGAGATTTTGTGAAGGCACGGCCCGTTCGTAAGGGACGGTCACGTTGAAGTCATAAATAAAAATAATTATTTTTGGAAACAGGGGCTAAAAGAAAATCTAGGACATGGGTTATACAGATGGAACGCAATGATGTCCAGACTTACTAATAGTGCTAAGTCTGCCCCAACGGCGCCCAAAATATTTCAACTTGTGTTTCTGCAAGTAATCAATCGAATGATATGAAGAATTAGGTAAACCCACGGCGTCCTAGATTATGAATGTGTTGTCGCTCCTATTTTATTGCTGTTATTATTTACTTGTTTTGTGTATCTGATCTGAGATAAATATAAGTCATCCTGTAAAGGAATGCAGGTTATTCTGACGTCTATCCAATTGTGCTACTGATAAAACCCGAAATTTATTAAAATTAGTTTCGACTTAGGTAATACCCAAGATGACCTAACGTAAATCTGAACTGACTTTACTACGAAAAATTACAAATTATACGCCGTAAATTATATGCATAAATGCCGCAAATTATATGCATAGCCAAATGTCGCTGCCTCCTTTCTGGTGAGAAGTTGACCTATGGAATGTACTCGTACTAGTAATTTTGAAATTCCGTTGTAGTATGTGGATAAGAACATATGGCCAGGAATTACGTTTACCGCTGTACTTGGACTGACTGACCAAACTCTGATTATTAAAAGTACCACACTATTCCGAGTCTCTTCATCATTTCAAGGGATTAAATAATTTCAATTATTTCAAACAGTCGTGCCTGGATTCAATAAGATTTATGTAAATGCGGTAATCAGGTTTCGAGAAGACTACCCGATCGAATCCAATCCCAAAATTTGAAATAGCTTCGTAGCATTAATTTTATCATCAGGACATGAGTACAACAACTTGTCCCAATATTTTAATTTAACATTTTATACCAACTTAAATCCTTACGGTTTCAGTTACAATTTTTCACTATATTTTACATTAAGTACATATACTATACTCGAACGATAAGTTTTAAGGTAACGTAAACTACACACTGCGGAAATAAAATAATTCATCGTTGAAATAGTCATTGAAAATATTTGTCATTTTATTTCATTAAACGCAGTGAAATACTCCCATTTACAAAATTGCATTGTAGTTTTTCAAATTGTATACCTCGCAGTAAGATCCAGCATTTTTGAAATATTATTTAGAGAGCTATCCAATATTATATAATCCGATATTTATAAATCTAACGTGTAGTAACGCTATTGCTTTTCCTCTCTTATCTTGTGTTTATTTTCATATGTAACACCGCTTTGAATGACTCCGCAGATTTGACCGATCAGAAAATGCTTTGTCGCAAAAATTACATTTATACGGCTTTTCTTTTGTATGGATTTTTACTATGTGTATTTGCAAGCCTTGTTTATTCGAGAATTCTTTCTTACAGAAATTGCATTGATGTTTTTCATGCAAATGAACTATCCTAATGTGCGATTCGAGAGATTTCTTAGACCCAATTTCTTTATCACAGAAATTGCAGTTATGTTTTTCATGCAAATGAACTATCCTGATATGCGATTCCAGAGCTTGCTTAGACCCATATTTCTTGTCACAGAAATTGCAATTGAAAGGCTTTTCTCCGTCATGAACTCTGCTAATATGAACAGTCAAATTCCGATGGCACCCAAAATATTTTTGACAAGCATTGCATTGAAAGGATTCTAGCACACTGGTATTAGGGCTAATATGAGAATTCTCTGTTTTTCTTAATTCTTGAGCATTTTCACAAGTTAACCGTACATGGTGTTTAAGAATGCCTAACTGTGTAAAGGATTTGGTACAATATTTACAACTAAACGGCTTTTCACCAGTGTGAGTCAGAAAATGCGAATTGAGGGCATCGAAACGAGTGAATCTCTTTGGACAAAGCTTGCAAATGAATTTTGTTTCAGTCCCATGCAATAACTTGTGTCTGTCCAAACTACTTTGCCGTGTAAACCTTTTTCCACATATGACGCATTTAAACTGATTTGGATTCTCATGAAGTAGTTTATGATCTTTTATATGTCGTCTTTGGGTAAACGTTTTCTCACATTTCGGACACTTAAATAGTATCGGATTAAGTTCACGCTCGGAAGGAGTTTTGTGAACATTATGGTGTTCAAAAAGATGATGTTTATTTGTAAAACTCGCCGAGCACTTATCACATTTATGTAGCAATTCCCTCTTATGTATTTTCTTCACATGTGTGCAACGTTCGTGATAACTTCTGAATTGTTCGTCAGAATTCGCACTTAAATGATCTCTCTCCTGTATGGGCAGTTATTACGTGATACTTTAATGACGATTCTCTTAAAAATGTTTTAGTGCAAAGTTTGCATTGTATTTTGCCGTGCACGTGTATTTTTTTGTGTTCTGCCAAATGATTCTTCCGACAGTACGATTTTTCGCACGAATCACATTGAAACCGATTTTTCCTGCGTAAATACAATTGGTCGTCAGTTGCACTTGTATCCTCTGTTACTTGGTCCGGTTTGTTGAGCTTAATTCAATCCACAAAATTAAAAGAGACTGTCAACTTTTTTTGATACAAGCTAATCTAATTTAAAATCCAAAGTTTTTATAATTACAAATTCATGCACCTGGTGCGGTGCTGCTAGTAAAAACGGGTCTGAGGTGTTACGTGAATGCATGCAATGAATCTAATTACTCACACTCATACTTTTATTTATTTAACAATGAGGCTTTCTAAGAAAAGTTACTATTTAAAAATAAATATACATTCAGAAAACAGCTTGTCAGAATTAATATTATTCGGGTGAACTGCAAATTACCTGCTTAATTTTGCTTCTTGTTTCCATATTTAATTCGTCAATGTCGCGTAACGTATTTTAGAATTTTCTTGACTTCATCTGGTAATTTTTGTCAACCCCTATTTAAATCTTCCTGAATGCTCAGATAAGACTCGAAACCAATCGTTGGTTGCGTACTTAAATCTGGCTAACAATAATTACTATTGTTCGCAAACTTCTGAACAGTCAATATTTCAAAACTCAAGGCAGACCTCCTTGTCTATTCTACGGAATCTTCTGCCTGTGCTTTGAATTTCTTCACTGGGCAAACTCTCTTGCGAGTTATTGTCTTGCACTATGTACATGTGGAGAGTATTGGAAAAGGGAAAGATGTAACCGTGGGTGAGCTAACACATAATATAGAACGAGAGCTGCTATTTCCTGTTGTCTACATATTAACGATTCTGAAGCTCACTTTTTCACTTTTAACCATTTGGTGATGTTTTCATGTTTGTTTCCTGAGTTAGGGTCTGATCTGAAAGTACAACTTTTAAAAACTTGAATTTACGTGCCAAAGGTTCGACAGATTTTTCTAACAGATTTTAACCATGAACGGAAAGTTAAAATGCGTTCCAACACAGAGTCGTAGATACGACTGCCTAGTCGGACTTCCGTCGAGATTAGAAACTCAGCCGCATACCATTTCATATTGTAATTTTGGTCCTATCATGACAAAGTTTTTTTGAGTCACATCAACTCCACGATTGCTTGAAACTGGATTTCTCTATTTGACTTCACTAGAGGAACCTCGCCTAGACCATATGGAAAGGAATCCAATCGCTACGAAAAATTCATACCAACCTTGTCCTAGACGAACATCGATTAAGGTGGAATTATTTTAAAATTAAGAATAAACTGAGTTCTAAGCGCCACAGAAACTCGTAAAATATACGAGGTACCAACAAACATTTACTAAAAATGGTAATTTGGTCGGATAGCATTATACGTTTAGTGTAACCGTGTCTTGCATTCATATGGTTGTTTTTGTTACTGTCATGAATTTGGTTAAAATGCGCTAGACAGTTGTTAGACGATATCATGGAAATCTAAATTCGCGATAATAAAATAGATGCTTCCAATTCTCAAGTGTTTACTTAACTTTCTACAATTCGACAGAATTTATATATTCTTAAGGAAGTGGAATGCGTCACGATCTGGGGCTTGAATGACTTATTTCTATAATTCTCGAACGATTTCTGGTTTATTGACAGAATAGAATGTGTTTATTTTCTAGTTTTGTACGCCCTTAGTTTTTATCGTTAGTTTCTCTATTTAAATGATATTTTGGGAAGGTAAGTTGTTCGAGTCTGATGTGCTACGTGTGCATGTTATTGAACTTCTGGTACAAATATTACAGGTTTTCGGTTCCAATTTTGTAGTACGCAATATGTGTTGATAACTGCAAAGCGTATTTCCGATGCATCCCCACTGCAAAACTGCATGCTCAATGAATTTTGAACTAAGGATTTCCCTATTTTATTAATTTCTTACTAGAGAAGAGAGCTTATTAATTTCATGTCATCTGTTTTATTGTATTATTTTATCTGTGTTTTTATCGAAGATACTGTCCGAATGGTAACTAAGAGTCTTAACTAAATTTTTTACCATAGTAAATATAATTAACTAAAGCGCACTCTCTCGATTCTCCTGACTTTGCTTGCGAAGACACAACGAGCCAGACCGGCTTAAGAAATGTTTCCGTAGACTTCCTCTGTAGGAATATTTCTTACCACAGCATTTACATTCATAAGTTTTTTCTTTCGTATGAACACTTCTTATGTGAATTCCAAGATAATATTTATACCCAAATTTCTTGTCACAAAAATTACAATTGAACGGTTTCTTGCCTTGATGCACTGTGCTTATATGAACCGTCAAATCCCGCTTACATCTTAAATATTTTGAGCAGAGATCGCACCGAAAAGTTGCTGGTGTCCCGACTGTAGAATTATTTTGAAACTTCGGTGTTTCTTTCTTCGATGTTAATTTTCGGGCATTGTTACAAGATGAACGGATATGAAGGAGAAGAGTACTTGAGTCTCGGAAAGTTTTAGAACAAGATTTGCACTTATACGGCTCCTCACCCGTATGAATTCGAAAATGTACATTTAGAGCATCCGAACGTGTAAATTTCTTCTGACAAAACGTACAGGAATATTTACGATCTTTCTTATGGATTAAGTTGTGTCTTTCCAAACTGGATATTCTGGTAAATTGTTTTGCACATGTTGGACACGCAAAGTGGTTTGGATTCTCATGAAGGAGTTCGTGACCTATTAAGTATCTCTCCTCGAGGAATGTTTCGTCACATTTCGAACACTTCAGAAACTTTCTGTTGAGTTTACGTTCAGACTCGCTCATGTGAACACTTTGATGTTTTACGAGCCTGTATCGTTTTACGAAACTGTCAGGGCATTTATCACACACAAACAAACGCTTCTTGTGATTTCTTTGAACGTGTGTAGAGCGAAATTGTCGAGTTTCAAATTTCTTAGCGCAAAATTCGCACTTGAATGGTTTTTTTTCGGTATGGCTGCCTGTGTGACGTTCTAGTGAAGTTTTGTGCAAAAATGTTCGAGGGCAAAATAAGCATTGGAATTTTTCACCCTTGTGGATTTGTTTGTGTCTACTTAAATGACAGCTTTGAACGAATGATTTTTCACAAGAATCGCATTTGAAACGATTTTTCTGAAGGACGGAATGAGCAGTGTTTTCATCATCGGTTACATCACTCTGTATTTCTATTTCTTCGGACGTCATCATTGGAAGTGCCGTTGCCAATTTTTCCTGAAATTTTAGAGCGAAATCAATAAAGATGAAATTGAATTGAAAATTTAGGCTGTTGATAAATTTCCAAATGCTCCTTTGTCTTTATAATTGTCAACAGTGTTTCTTTCCAGTTGTTTTTCTGAATAAAGCCATTAATTTATTTCTGAGAATTTTAAACGAACAATGAACATGATCATATGTAATTCATGAATACCACGTAACTTCTAACTGTGAAACTAAGTGGTTTGTATTTTCGTGAAGAGATTCATGACCAT
The DNA here is from genome assembly GCA_034694305.1 of Protaphorura glebata. Taxonomy (NCBI): domain Eukaryota; kingdom Metazoa; phylum Arthropoda; class Collembola; order Poduromorpha; family Onychiuridae; genus Protaphorura; species Protaphorura glebata. Next base: position 13,758 of record JAQFYE010001023.1, on the reverse strand, counting down.
CTAAATGTCTTTTCTCCGTGAATGTTTCGTCACATCTCGTGCATTTAAAAATCTTTCGACTGAGCTTTCGCTCAGATGTGATCTTATGTACATTTTGATGTCTTAAAAGTACTTTTTTTATAAACCTCGCAGGGCACTTGCTGCACTTGCATATGTACAACCAATCAATCCCTGTGACTCTATTTCAAGTGTATAAGACGATCGGATATGTGGGCTTTTAACGTGTCCTTTTGCCAAAATGCTTTCGTGTAAAAGTTACATTGGAATTTGTTCGGTCTGTGTGTTTCTTCGTGCCGTTTTAAACGGTAGTTTGATGTAAATGGTTTATCACATTTATCGCAGTGTAACACTTTTTCTCTAACCGTAGTTTTCCTGGATGAACGCTGGTCATTGTCACTACTATCGTCATCGTTAGTACTATCATCGTCTTCCATCACTTCCTCCGGCTTCTCCAGTTTAACAGAATTCCTAACATGAGACGGGGCTGCCAAATTTACCTAAAAATTAAGGAATTAAATTATTCGATTAAGTAATCTAATTTAGAATCATAAAACTTATTTCAACACGAACTGCAGTGACCCCACAATTAACTTGTACTCTTTCACTTTACAGTATGCTTCATAATGTTTTACCTTCAGTGGATCTTCAGAAGTTGCGTCAACATCTTCTGAGTCTGATACTTGGTCAGGCTTCTCATGTTTAATGAAATTCAAAATCTCCGACGAGATTGGCCAATTCTCCTGAAATTTAAAGTTAAAACCATTCGCATTTAACTTCTATTCAGAATAACATGTGTTTCAATTCAAATCAAATCGTCCATAGCCGTAATTCAATTCCTAATTTAGTTTTGTATAGTGCAATTCTTAAAGTTTTACCTCTGGATGATCGTCGATAGTAATGTCCTTATATTCTCTCACTTCGTCCGGAGGCTCGAGCTTAATAGAATCCACAAAATGAAATGGAACTGTCGACATTTCCTGGAAAATAAGGCAAATACAAATTCATCGGCTCTCTTAATTCATTTTTAAGGTTACTTAGGTCTACTTGTTATACAGGTAGTAATTTATTTATTTATTTTACCTGCAGTTGGTCACCAGTGCAGGTATCCATTTCATCTGTTGTTTGCTCTGGGTTCTCCAGTTTTATAGGCTTCACAATATGAAATGAGACTGTTTCCTTAAAATTAAAATGTGATGATAATTAATTTAATTTCAATTTTGACGGCTACCAAACGTAGACTGTTACGAACCATACAACTTGTATCACATCGTGTGTTTTACGATAGTACAATATATAAATTCTTTTTCTTAGATTATAAATCTATTTTTTTTTTAATTATTTAAGTATCATATTTTTTGTAAAGTCTATTCTCAGGAATTATGAGACATTGCGTTAAAATTGAATGAAAGCGTGCATTAACTGTAATCAGGCAATGCAATTTGAATTGCATTTTGAAAATACATAATATTATACATCACAATTAATAGTCTATTCAGATTTTATTTCGGATTTTTTCGATGTTTTATTCCATTTTGGTAGTACAAGTCCTTGAAAATACCCAGCCGCGTATTTTTCCAGAGTGCTTTCTTTCAACTGAGGAGACAATTACCTGCTTAACTTTGCTTTTCGTCTCCTTATGCAATCCTTCCATGTTTTTATTTCCTTTGCGTTACGGCATTGAGTCAATGGTAATTCAACATCAGCTTATCCTGGAGTATCAAATTTGAAACAAGTTCGTATATGAATTAATACGTAAACTTTGATATTAGAAATTATTAAACTTGCAGTTACACATGTAAATAATATGCAGCCAGTCCATGTATTCATTTATTTTAGTCCAACTTTTGAATTCTATGTATAGATGTTCAGGAGTCTCTTGACAATTAATTTTTAATACCTTTTGCAAAATTGAAATAGATTGAACTAATTCACGTCAAACTTCCTACAAGATGTATTTTTAACGCTTTCCCGCAATTCCTTCTTAAGACAGAATTTGATATTCCTTTTGTTAAGTTCCCCGCATCCTAAAAAGGACAGAGTGGTTATAAACATTCACATTATCTCCAAGCATGTGGACTTGAGTGAGACTGCAATAAGTATGATTTACATTTAGTACAAAATTTAATTTTGATTCCGGTGTTCTATAAAATTAAATCGCTTGAGCAGTTAGAATCGTTAGAAAAATTCTTTGTAAAGCGAAATTAATCTGTAGGTAATATTATATGGCTATATTTTGGGCTTATTGGTTGCCACATATAGCTCTGAGGTCTCAACGGCTTTTGTTACATCCTCTTTAAAATTGTCTCAAATGCACATCTCTCCTCTATCTTTTTGTGGAACAAGACGATTGCTATGAGTATAGAATCTGGCTCCTTTCATAGAGAGGACATTTCTGTTGACGCCAGACCAAACAAGGTCAAGTCAAGGTTTCGGAGTGTTTCGTTAGGATGCGCTGGCGTTTCGTTTCCAAAGGCGGGGATACGGAAATACACGTGTTATTCGCGCTTACTTTCGGAATTGTCCTGGGTTCGGCGCCGAATGGAAAATATTAATCCGTTGAGTAGGTCAAAAATTAAATTAATTCAAATTAATTTTAAATTCAATTGTAAGCGTAACTAAGGACTACGAAATGACTTCTCTATAACATTCGATACTCAGGACGACTCGGACGACTGAGTTTCAATTGGATATAATATTCTCTGTATGCCGTACCCAATAGTAAGCAATCCAATCGCTACGAAAAATTCGAGATGATAATCGACCTTGCCAAAGGCGAGCATCGATTAAGGTGGAATTATTTTGAAATCCAGAACAAAGTCAAGCGAGGTATCAACAAATTAATAAACGTCGCTAATTCGGTCGGATACCACTAAATGTTACCGTAGTTGTAATCATATTTTTTATTACCATAAAATTTAAGTACAACAACTTGTCCGAACATTTTTATTCAGTCTTTTATACCAACTTAGTTACTTACAGTTTCAGTTATAACTTTTCGCTATTTCTTTACATTGACTACTAAATTAAAATATAATACTTCGCTGAAATAGTCATCTATTCTAAAAAGTTTGGCATCTGCACAGTAACAGAAAATTTTGCTGAGTCCGTTTTATTTCATTAAACATTGAAATACTCCGAAATACTTTACAAAATTACATTCTAGTCTTTCGAAATTGTATAGTCCGATAGGTATTTATAATTTTACTATAAAGTAGAATCCCAATAGTTTTTCTTCTTTCTAAGCTTGCGTTTTATTTTTATCGTAACATCGAGATGTGTGACTCCGCAGATTTGACCGATCAGAAAAATCTTTGTCGCAAAAATTACATTTATACGGCTTTTCTTTCGTATGAACTTGTACTATATGTCTTTCCAACCCTTTCTTATACGAGAATTTTTTCTTACAGAAATTGCATTGGTGTTTTTCCTGCAGATGAACTATCCTGATATGCGATTCGAGAGATTGCTTAGACCCAAATTCTTTGTCACAGAAATTGCACTTATGTTTTTCATGCAAATGAACTATTTTGATATGCGAAGCGAGATCTTGCTTATGCCCATAGGTTTTATAACAGACATTGCACTTGTGTTTTTCATGCAAATGAACTATCCTGATATGCGATTCGAGAGATTGCTTAGATCCAAATTTTTTATTACAGAAGTTGCAATTGAAAGGCTTTTCTCCGTCATGAACTCTGCTAATATGTACGGTCAAATCCCGGTGGCACACAAAATATTTCAAGCAAATATTGCACCGAATGGATATCGGTATGACCAAATCCGGATATTTTTGAGAATTCCATGATTTTCTTAATCGTTTAACAATTTTACAGGACACACGAACATGACTTAGAAGACCGCATGACTGTGCGAAAGTTTTTGAACAATATTTGCACTTAAGCGGCCTTTCACCTGTGTGAATCCGAAAATGTGAATTAAGCTCATCGAAACGAGTGAATTTCTTCGGACAAAGCTTGCAAATGAATTTCCTTTTCGTTCCATGCAATAACTTGTGTCTGTCCAAACTCTTTTGTTGTGTATACTTTTTTTCACATATGTCGCATTTAAACTGATCTGGATTTTCATGAAGCAATTTATGATCTTTGATGTTCCGCCTGCTTGTGAATATTTTCTCACATTTCGGACACTTATACAGTATTCGATCAGGTTTCCGTCTAGAAGAAATCTTATCGTGAACATTTTGGTGTTCTAGAAGTCTACTTATCCATATGAAACTCGCCGAGCACTTGTCACAATTATGTAGCAATTCCCTCTTGTGTATTTTCTTCACATGTGTGCGACGATCGTGATCAGTTCTAAATTTTTCATCACAGAATTTGCACTTGAATGATTTTTCTGCTCTATGTGCACTTACTATGTGGTAATCTAACGACTGTTTATTGAAATATGTTTTAGTGCAAAGTTTGCATTGCAATTTGCCGTGCACGTGTAGTTTTTTGTGTCTTGCCAAATGATTTTTTCGACAGTACGATTTTTCGCACAAATCACATTGAAACCGATTCTCCTTGCGTAAATACAATTGGTCGTCAGTTGCACCTGTATCCTCTGTTACTTGGTCCGGTTTGTAGACCTTAATTCAATCCGCGAAATTAAAAGAGACTGTCAAGTTTTTCTGAAAGTAATCTTAAAATCCAAAGTTTTTCTATTACAAATTCATACACGCGGTGCGGTACTACTATGAGGTTTTCTAAGAAAATTTACTATTTAAAAATAAATATACATTTTGAAATCAGCTTGGAAGAATTAAAATGATTCGAGTGAACTGCAAATTACCTGCTTAATTTTGTTTCTCGTTTCCATATTTAGTCCGTCAATGTCGCGTAACGTATTTTAGAATTTTCTTGACTTCATCTAGTAATCTTTGTCAACCCCTATTGAAATCTCCCTGATTAATAAAACTCCTAACAAGTAATTTGTTTCGTAAATTTTGCCAACAATTATTATCGTGCTACTGTCTGTGCTACGCAATTTTGTGCATGTGCTTTGAATTTCTTCACCGGGCAAACCCACTTGCCGGTTATTATCTTGCACTATGTGTAGGGGATCTTGTAAAAGGGAAAGATGTAACCGAGGGTGAGCTATTAATAGGTCTTGGCTTTATAATATATAAAATAGAATGAGGTCTGTTATTCCCTGTTGTCGACATATTAACGACTCTGAAGCTCACTGGTCACAATCATTTGGTGATATGTTTTCATGTTTGTTTCCTGAATTCGGACATGTATTACTGATCTCAAAGTACAACTTATTTTTATTTTAATACGCCGCCCTTTATAAAACTTGAATTTGAGTGTCGAAGGTTCGAGAGATTTTTCTAACATCTTTTAAGCACGAATAGAAAGCTAAAATGCGTTCGAACACAGAGTCGCAGATACGACTAGTCGGACTTCTGTCGAGATTAAGAATTCGTGATGATGACCAATTTTGTTCTAGACGAGCATCGATTAAAGTGGAATTATTTTACAATTAAGAATAAACTGAGTTCTAAGCGCCACAAAAACCCGTACAAAATAAGAGGTACTAACATATACCAAAAGAAGGGAGTTAATTTGGTCGGATAGCACCACAATGTTGAAGGTTTTACGTTCGTCTGATTGTTTTTGTTTCTGTCATGCATTTGGTTAAAATGTGCTAGATAGTTGTGACTGTGAGACGAATTTATAGAAATCAAAATTCGCAATAATTAAATGGATGCTCCCAATTCTCAAGTGTTTACTTCACTTTTTCCGATCCGACAGAATTTATATTTTCTTAAAGAAGTGAAATGCGTAATGATCTAGGGCTTGAATGATTTATTTCAATAATTCTCTGCCGTGACTTGTAAAACATAGAGAGACTCGCAAAGATTTTGTGCATTAATAGGAATAACGAGTACATATGAGTGAGAATAATTTTTAGACGACTTGATCTATTTCTGGTTTATTGACTGAATGGAATGTGTTCATTTTCAAGTTTCGTACGCCCTTAGTTCTTACCGTTAGTTTCTGTAATTAATTGATACTTTGGAAAGGTAAGTTGGATTGTTGGAGGTTGATGTTCTAGTTGACGGCACGACGACCCTAACTGTCACAGTGTTTCCGCAAAATATTGTATCGGCAAGGATTTTCTATCGAATCGATGCTAGCTTATGTAAGACTCCAGCCCTACATATGCATGTTATTGAACTTTCGGTACAAATATTAGAGGGTTTCGGTTCCAATTTTATAGTATGGAAATATGTGCTCTTAATAAATGCAAAGCGTATAATCTGTTTTATTCTATTATTTTTTTTGTGTTTTTATGGAAGAAACGGTCCGAATAGTGACAAGAGTGTTAACTGAATTATTTACCATAGTAAATTAAATTAATTAAAGCGTACTTTCTCGACTCTGCTGATTTTGCTTGCGAAGACACAACGAGCCAGACCGGCTCAAGAAATGTTTCCGTAGACCCGATTTGTGGGAATATTTCTTTCCACAGAATTGACAGAATTTACCGTCTGATCTTTTTTTTCGTATGAATACTTCTTATGTGATTTTCTAGGCTGATTTTATATCCAAATTTTTTGTCACATAAATTACAACTGAAAGGTTTCTCGCGGTGATGTACTCTGCTTACATGAACCGTCAAATCCCGCCTACATCCGAAATATTTTGAACAGAGATTGCACCTGAAAGTTTCCGGTGTCCCGACTGTAGAAGTATTTTGAAATTCATTTTTTTTTTAATTTTGGGGCAATGTTGCAAGATGACCGGGTATGAAAAAGAAGACTACTTGAGTCTCGAAACGTTTTAGAACAAGATTTGCACTTATACGGCTCTTCACCCGTGTGATTACGCATATGTACATTTAAAGTATCCAGACGAGTAAAATTCTTCAGGCAAAAACTGCAAGAAAATTTGCCAACCTTTTTATGGATTAACTCGTGTCTTTCCATAGTGGCTTTTCTCGTAAATTCTTTTGCACATGTTGGACACGAAAAGCGGGTTGGATTTTCGTGGAGGAGTTCGTGGTCTATTAGGTAACTCTTCTCCAAGAAAGTTTTGTCACATTTCGAACACTTCAGAAACTTTTTGTTGTGTTTACGTTCAGAGTCTCTAATGTGAGCACTTTGATGTTTTAAAAAACTGCCTCGTTTTATGTAACTGCCAGGGCACTTATCACACAAAAACAAACGCTTCTTGTGAATTGTTTTAACGTGTGTGGAATGAGATTGTCGAGTTTCAAATTTCTCAGCGCAAAAATCACACTTGAATGGTTTCTTTTCAGTATGAAAACTTGTATGACGTTCGAATGACTTCTTGTGCAAAAAATTTTGTGGGCAGAATGAGCATTGGAATTTTTCATTCTTGTGGATCTCTTTGTGTCTACTCAAATGACAACTTTGAATGTACGATTTATCGCACAAATCGCACTTGAGGCGCTTTTTCTGAAGGACGGAATCAGTGGTGCTTTCATCATCTGTTACGTCACTCTGTATTTCTATTCCTTCAGACGTCATTATTGGAAGTGTGGTTTTCAATTTTTCCTGAAATTTCAGAGCGAAATCAATCAAGATAAAATTTAATTTAAAATTGAGCATATTGAATAATTTCCAAATGTTCCTCTGTCTTTATAATTTTATATCCAAAATTAATTTCCACAATCGTTTCGTGTTTCTCTTTACATTTGACTTGGAATAAGGCTATTGATTTATTTTTTGAGGATTTTAAAGGAGCAAAGAATATGATCATAATTCATGAATAACCACGTAACTAATTGACAATATAATCGAATAACATTTTGAAAAAAAAATTATTCTTAAGTTTTCGAAAACCCAAATCGGTTCCTGCAGGAGAAGTGATTACACAAATTATTATGATTATTTTAAACATATAGAAGGTTGCTCGACAGAGTTTGAGTTTCGTATTAGCGGCACGGACACGAGATTCCAGCTTTGTATATTTGTTTTCAAATGTTTTTTAACAAAAGTAGCAGTCATTTGTTCTTGCATAGTCTGTTCGTTTTTATAAATCTGTTTGCATGGATCATCAATCGTCACGACTGCATAGCCGGAATTGCCGGAACGATTTCACAGGAGTGACTGAACACGAATTTGTTGAGTTTTCAGTTTTCCGTAATTTTTCGGCTTTCGTACACGAAAGACATACGTGAGATGTCCGAGATCACAAGTCTACAAAAGTTTTTCAACAATGTCAAACAGATGTGATTTTTAGCCCGTATGAAGCCGAACGTGTACAGTGAGAGCATCCAGACGATTAAATTTCTTTGGGCATAATTTACAAACATATTTCTTATGTTTTTCGTGTACTAATTTGTGTCTCTCCAAACTGGATTTTCTGGTATATTGTTGTGCACATGTTGGACAGGCAAAGTGATTTGGATTTTCGTGAAGGGATTCATGACCATCTAAATGCCTTTTTTCAGTGAATGTTTCGTCACATTTCGTACATTTAAAAATCTTTTGGCTGAGTTTACGTTCAGATGCGGTCTTATGAACATTTTGATGTTTTAAAAGTCTACTTCTTCTTATAAACCTGGCTGGACACTTACTACACTTATGTAGTAATCGATCCTCGTGACTCTTTTTCAAGTGTATAAGACGATCGGATCTCACATCAAATCTCCTGTTGCAAAATTCACATTTAAATGGTTTCTTTTCCGTGTGGACTAATATGTGGGCTTTTAACGTTTTCTTTTGCCAAAATGCTTTGGTGCAAAAGTTACATTGGAATTTGTTCGGTCTGTGTGTTTCTTCGTGCCGTTTCAAATCGTAGTTTGAAGTAAATGATTTTTCACATTTATCGCAGTGTACCCCTTTTTCGCTAACCGTAGTTTTCCTGGATGAATGGTTGTCATTACTATCGTCATCGTTAGTACTATCATCGTCTTCCATCACTTCCTCCGGCTTCTTCAGTTTAACAGAATTCTCAATATGAGACGGGGCTGCCAAATTTACCTGAAAATCAGGGAATTAAATTATTCGATTTAGTGAGTAATCTAAAATTAAATTCGGAATACGTATTTCAAATAATAACTTCGGTGACCCTAGAATTTTTCCTGTACTATATTACTTTAAAGTGTGATTCATGGCGTTTACCTGCAGTGGATCTTCAGACGTTGCGTGAACATCTTCTGACACTTGGCCACTGTTCTCCTGTTTGATAAAATTCAAAATCTCCGACGAGATCGTCCAATTTTCCTGAAAATTAAGGTCCAATTCGCATTTACCTTCTATTCGGAATAACATGCGTTTCAAATCAAAAATTCGATGGCCGTAATTCAGGCCCTAATTTAGTTTTACCGTGTCGTGTGATTCATAACGTTTTACGTCTAGATGGTCGTCGATAGTAATGTCCTTATAATCTCTCACTTCCTCCGGAGTCTCGAGCTTAATAGAATCCACAAGATGAAATGGAACTGTCAACATTTCCTGAAAAATAAGGCAATAATAATTTATAAGCTGCCTCAATTAATTTTTAAGGTTACTTAGGTCTACTTGTGATACAGGTAGTAATTTAATTATTTTACCTGCAGGTGGTCAGCAGAGCTGGTGCCCATTTCATTTTCATCTGTTACTTGGTCCGGCTTCTCCAGTTTAATAGGATTCATAATATGAAATGAGACTGTCTCCTGAAAATTAAAAAGTGATAATAATTAATGTAATTTCAATTTTGACTTGACGGCTACCAAACGTAGACTGTTACGAACCACAACTTGTATCACATCGAGTGTTTTTTCCTAGTGCAATATATAATTTATATTTAATCTTTCTTGATGATAAATCAAATTTGTTTGGAAATATTTAAGAATTAGCGTGTGTGTGTGTCGTTTTTAAAATACAATTATATTCTCGTAAAGTCTGCTGTTAGAAATTATGATAAATCGAGTTAAAATTAAAGGAAAGCGTCCGTTAAGTTTAATTATGCAATGTAGTTTGAATATTGATTTTGAAAATACATAATATTATACATCAGAATTATTTAGTCCGCCCAGATTTTATTTCCGATTATTTTTTCACTGTTTTATTTTGTGAACTTTCAGTGCTTTCAAGTGAGCTGTCAATTACCTGCTTAACTTTACTTTTCGTCTCCTTATGCAATCCATCCATTTTCTAACTGCCTTTGCCTTTTACGAATCCTAGTAATTAATTTTTCATAAAATATTTTTGATTAACGCATCAGAGCATTGAGTCCACGGTATTTTAACACCAATTTACCCTTGAATATCAAATTTCAAGTAAGTTCGTATAAAAATTAAGATGTGAACTGATATTAAAATACACTGAAATAATACAAGGAAATAATTCAAGCCAAACTTTGTATTACTTGTCTTTTTAGCGCTTTCCCGCAATCCTCCATAAGACAGAATATATTCCCTTTACTGACGATGAGTTCCCCGCACCCTAAGAAGTACAGGGCGGTTTATAAATATTCACGTTATCTATAGATGTGGACTTGAGTGGAAAATAAGTATGATATACATTATGAAGATAGTTTAATTTGGACTCCACAGAGCTCAAGAAAATTAAATCGCTCGAGCTGTTAGAATCACTAGACAAATTCTAAAACGAAATTGTGACTGTATTTTTGGGCTTTATATCGATTGACACAGAGCTGTGTGAGGGTTCTATTGTGTCTTTAAAATTCTCTAAGAAGAATATCTTTAATTCTTTTCTCTATAGAACATTTTGTAGAACAAGACGAATGAGTTTCAATCGGATCCATTCTCTATATTTTGAATATGGTCGAGGTCCGTCGTAGCATACTAAACTGTGTTGAGCTTTTCTGACATTTGGTTTTTAGAGTCGTTGATCGTCTCGTGTGATTTTCTAGTAGAAATTAGGTTGCATCCAGGAGGTCAAGGGAGTATACCCCTACCAGTAGGTCCTCCAGTGGACAGAATATCCTTCAAGTGACCACCAGTGAAGGAATTCAGCCCAGCACCTCCACGGTAAAATTAGTTAAAATATTCTGCTCACTGGTAAATGTTAACTCCCTATTGTTTGCATTACGGGGTCTGTCAATTATACGCGTATGACTCACAACTAATATTTGTTAGCTCTCAGATTGTAACCCTCGGAACGATGTATTGTGAACCGACACGTGGATTTATTTTCAAATCGGTCTCATTTTTATCATTCTTGAGTCTTTAAGTGACCGATTACTTGTGCTATTACCGTGAATGGTTTATAACCTTTGAGCCTAATCCCATAACAGCCAGCCCCAAGGTGTTGGCTTTAATGAAATAATAAGATGAATGCTTATTAGAGGAGTCAATGTGAAATGTACAGAATTCTACAAATTGTTAGTGTTAATGGGTAGAATAGAATTCCACATTGTTTTTCTGACTTGTAATTAATTAACGAATAGCTCACAAGAGCTTTTGAAATCGTTTAATTTTTAAGATCAAGATTCTTGTACAGCCAATTCATACTCCAGAAATCTCTTCTGACCACGATGTGATATTTAGCAGCCAAGACCAGAGTTTAATTGTTTCTCCAATGTTCCGCTAAAAGACGGGATTTCGCTTACAATCTCTGAAAATGAAAATCTAAAAATGGTTCTAGTTTATCATACGAGCCTATTACCATCTAAGATTTAGAAAAATTGAATCACATGTCACAATTTCACAAGACTAGCTCAGTATTCATTCTCTGACAATAAAAATTATTGAAATGACTATTGACGTTTATGACAATGTGGGATTGAGGGATCAACGTGTCAACGACAAATCTTTCTGCTGGCATAATATCTCTTGGTAAAAATACAGAAACATTTGACCTCTTTCCTAATTTGATTTATTGCCTACTACAGCTACATCTTGAACAACTGCGTACAAACCGAGGCATATTCATTATATGTTAGTTGTGGAAAAATATTTTTAATTTATCATTTCTTTAATCTGTCTGACCCTTCTCAGTTCTCATCCTATGAGTAATCTACTGAAATCCTTTCTTCATTTATATCTGTATCTGTGCATTTGTGCATGTGTATAAATCCTGTATTGCTTACAACTAAGTCGTAATAATCTTGTGTCCAAGCGTGAATTAGAGGTCATGCTCTGACTCCTTGTATCAACAAAATTCGTCTACAATACACACTAGAAATTAAAACCACAATACTAGTTCTTCTTAAAGTAAAAAACATATTATTGTGTACGAGCCAAGACGCACGTCGACACGTCTTCATTCTGAAATTATTTATAAAGGATTCGTTCTTTCACCCCATAAAAATAGTCAAGCATTGCACTTTGAGCTGCGGGTCCACATTTTATACTCAATATAGCCAACTGTAATTGCAATTAATTTAACAAAAGGAAAACTTGTTTAATAAATATAAGTTTATTGGAGCGGAACGCACAATTGTAGAGGTGAGCTGCAAACACGCAAAATTACTGTACGCTGAGTCGGTGAATTGTAGTCTGCGAAAAAAGTTACGGTACTTTTAAAATATTATTCTTTAATTCTGAAAGTATATTTTTCTAATTTTTTGAAACCGACTCATGTTTAAAACCCCAGCTGTCGTTATTTTCAGACAGTTTTGAGTTAATTGAATGTGCGGCTGCGGTTGAAATTGTTAATTGTACATTTTAATTGGTTAGTAAGTGGATAATTTTACTTACATTAAATTGTTTACATTTATTTCTCTGGGTAAATCTTTGAACTCCGATTGTCAATTGCAAAACCGAAATACATCTTGTACTGAACTTCAGAGCGTACATCTCTGCTAGGATGAAATAAATATGAAGTTCAAATGGAATAATAAAGTAATATATAAAAAAAACTGTACGCCAAAAACTGTAGTGTTAAGGTTCTAAAAATTTCTGCCTATGAATTAATTAAAGAGTGCCCTGAATGAAAAAAATTTTTTTTGCACTTGACACTATACGCATAAGCCCAATCGTGAGGGTGGGTTTTGATCTGAAATTATCATCATGCAGGTTCAAATAGTTTTTTTTTATATTTTCTCAGATTTGGTGACCGCAAAGATGCTGCACTTCCGATTAATTCTTCTTGCGATAACCCTGACCGCATTTATTGAGCTATCTATCGCCAATGAAATTATCGTGCCGCCTGGATATGCAATTCCTGCTTCTAGTTCAGCTGAAACTATTACCGTTTGGAATTCTGCTCAACTTCCGACATTGCAAAAATCTCGAATCAGTCCAATTAGAATCAACAGTCGTGGAATGACTGGATATAAAAGATTGAGCAAAAAATATAAAGAGGATTGGGCAACCGTTCCACGTAGTACAAGTTTTTCACTTAAGAGGAATCGAATTTATTCGGCAACAGAAAATATTAATAAGAATATTTCTTCAAAAATTGTACCATACAAATATATGTCAAATGATTTGAGCTCAGCAGATATTGAATCGAATCCTCCACCACCTGATCAAGCAGCAAAAATGGCTAGATATATCGTCCGATCTTCAGGTATGTAAAAATAGATTATCAGGAAATTAATAAAAGCATAACTGGACTTCCATGTATACGGTGAGGACTCGCTTACTCCAACAGGCCACATGTCAGTACTGGATACTTTTCTTAGGCTGAGTGGAAACTACCTCATTCTCTACGAAAAACGTTAAATACTGTATGCCCGGTCAGATTCAAAAATTAATGTATTATTTAAATATTCAAGTTTTTTTTACATATTTTTGAACAGACTGGTTATCATTGTCAACAATATCGACTCGGAAGTCAATTCCCGGTTTCCCGTTCACTAATATATTTTCGACGTCTGACGGGCCCGA
>JAQFYE010001022.1:0-26516 GCA_034694305.1 Protaphorura glebata | reverse complement strand
ATATATCTGTGGCGGAGGTCTTGTACACGGATTACGTCATCACACCTGGCAATTGTCTGATCCGACAATTTTATCCGATACCAATTTGACATTACCCGATCCAATATTTTCATACCAGTTAAGCTCTAATCGAAAACATTATTAGATCGGAGATTTAAAGTACAGTATTTCCTAACAATGAAATCTAAAGAGGAACTTCTTCAATAATATCACAGAATTATAACGATACTAAAGACGTGAGCATAAAATCTCATCAACAACAGGAACTTACTCAAGAGAAACAGGAACTCAGTCTTCCTGGACTTCAATTTGTCCGTATTCTTGCTCTAGTTTCATTTCACCATTACAGACGAATAGTCATGGTCATTATTTGGGTGACTCCTGAAACAAAGTATATGGGAGTACTTTAGTGAATAAGTAATTAATTTCATTTATAAAAAAAATCATGTAGTTGAGGGTGACAATAGGATTTGAGCTATCAGCTGTTGACCTTCCTAAAGGTGTGCTGCATTCATGCTTGCCATGAAGCTGACTATAGAAATACAAAAGGCGACAATGCGAGACAAGACAAAGCAAAGCTCCAGATAAAATACTTGGCAAAAATTTAAAGTTCGTTTTTTTCCTTTGACCAAGCGATGTGTAAACTGCATGCATGATTATTACATTTAATAATCTGAACTGAACTTTAAACTATTTTGATAGAGAGTGATTGCTCACTAACGAGGAAACGTTATTTCAAGTTAAACTCAATCAGGCTACGACATTCATGATTAGTCACTTCAACTGTCCCGGTCAGAAGCTACAAGGTTTCATCGGAAAATGAAAATATTATTTTGGATTCCTCATTACTGGATATACATTGACACTTTTGTCTAGATTGAAATGTTTCGAAATATTCTATCACTGACTATGACAAATAGGTCATACTTGGCTCTTATAAAACTGATGTAACCCTTCAGATTGTCTCCTTTTGAGTTGATCTGGTTTTTCATGAACCGTGGTTTCCTTGTAAGGCAAATCAAAGTTTCAATTATAGTCTCCTGTAATTTGGGCCAGGCTTGACTGTTTTTATTATTGTCTACAAGGAATGCATATCTTTCCATTTACTATTTCTACCTGACCTGAAGGACATTTAAAGAAAAGAAATGTAGACATTGGTGTGGACTCCAAGACGGCAACACTCTCAGGACAATCAACTAAACAGCTGGTTCACAATCATTCATTTTCATTCTATTCTCAAATCTCACCCCTTTAACTGACTTCCTGAGGCTTGTTGAATGGTAAAATGGCAATGAGAAATAACCACGCCTAAACAGGAGCCAATGTATGGTATAAACTTCTATGAACGAGAATAATACATTACATTACGTATAAATTTGTAAAAGGTCCTGGTCATGGATAGTATATCTTTTAACACTTTCATTTATAATTTATACAATGCTAACTGTACAGAATCATTGGTCATTATATAGTCAAATATCTAAATAGCTCAAGCCCTTGGGACCTTCAAAAAATTTGACTTGTGGCTGCGGATAAAAATAATAACATAAATACAATTCTAACATCCAGTTCCAATCATGATTTGGAGAACGGAATGTTACAACCAGATGTACTTTTTTTTATATACTTCAGGAAATCAAGTTTTACTTCGCATGATTGCAGATATTATCTAGAACATTACATTTATTTTTTTTACAAAGAAATAATCTAATCTGGAAACTTGCCAGCAGCCGGAAGATATTTTCAAAAACTAATAAAATCGTAGCCCGCTAAATCGAAATCATAATCTTACAAAAAGGTGTGAACAGATTTAACTTAGGTTTGCTAGATTTGTTAGTGTTATGTTAATGACAGGTTTCAAAAATTGAGTGAGTCATAAAAAATAACCCTATTCTTTTAGGAAGGAACTTCCAGGCCGAAATTAGACCAGGAATTTCTGGTTTACTTTGACTGGTTTCAAGGATTTCCACTCAGATTTAGCTCGGTGGAAAATAAACAGGAAATGTATTTGTAGTGCACTTTGTAAGAAGGAACAGGTAACTTTTTATGATTTCTTTCCTTTTCCAGAATTAAAGGTTTGGTTTGGGTACAAAACGTACACGTGAGATGAAACTCTTCCTGTCAGTTACCTAAGGGTTCATTAAAATAAGGCCGCTTTGAATTATAACCTCAAGCCTAAGCAGAAGATTTCGTATTATTGTAAGTGTGCACAATGACAAAATGTCAATTTTTTTTCAGGAGAAACGCCCGCGGAACTTGCAGAAGGCAATGAACCATGCAATATTTACTTGCCTTTTTTTGCTAAAGGTTGCATGCTGAATTCCTACGTCAGGTCATTGCATCATATTACGTTGTCACTCGTTACTCATGCGGAAAATGTAGATTAAGTGGTCCTACTTTTTAATTTTCCCTCAGCGATTTTATAGTTTCTAAAGTTGTAAATATTGGCTGATAATAATCTGAATCGCTTGGCTAATTCCATCTTCGCACTGTCGACACCGTAAAGCATACCATATTTGTATAATTTAAATCTATTGAAAAGGTATTCTTAGCCGATTCCTACCAGATTGGTCAAAGTTATGGAAAAAGCTACGTTTCTAAAAATCTTAAATATGAATTGGATTAAGTAAAGTACCGTGAATGGTGAATGCACAAAATTTGTCATGAAACGTATGCGTAGTTTAACATAAAACAACAGTAAACTCTGTTTCCAGTTGCTTTCCATGGTGCACAGACACACTGAACTTTCGAAACCATAGATCTTTTCTAAATCAGAAATAAATGGTCCAGTGTAAGTTGAAACATCTTAGAAAAGTGAGGTTAGCTGATTCTATAGTAGCAAATTGAGCATTGTATAGTTTAATTTCACGCCACTACTGCACTGATTACATCCAATCATCATCATAATCACTGAGTGTGGGAGTACCGCCTCCCGTGGTCCAAACCAAAAAATCCAATAACAATGAAACGATGTGAGAATTCGTCTTTCGTCGTTTCTCCAAATGTAGTTCACACTGATGACACATAAATTTTAAAATGATAATGCATTAATAAAAGCGGCAATCCCTCTACTTCTTTTAGAGAAGATAATTAAGGAAGCAGGAGAAATTTTCAAGCCAATTACTGTTTTACAATACATGCGTGTCGACTCTCGACATATGAGTATTATCTCCGAATACCAGCAAAGATTTCGGTAAAATGATGTTAAACGTTTCGCTTTATCTGCCTCATATGTCTTCGGCCATTTAACTGTATTGGATAACCTTTAAGGAATTTAGCAATTAGCCTTAAAATTAATCCAGCTTAAACTACCTATGGGCGTATCCCTACATATACTACTTGGAGATTTTTTAAAAGGCGTAAACGCTAAAATGATACTAAAAGTGCAATCAGTCAATCAGAAAAGGACAAGTTTGACCTTTGATTTCAGGAATGACCATGCCAGTCCCTAAGAGCAAGAAAACCTGGGGAAAAGTTGTGTAATTGCGTTTACATGTAGTAACGAGTAACAATAACAACTACTCAAGTGGAAGGCATACGCCAAATATGGAAGAACTTCGTCCAACGAAAATCGTGAAGTCAATTATGCTGGCCAAAAAACAACATTGCATCATTATTGCTTCGTGAAACTGAAAAATTACTCTGTACTGTCACAGGCGCTGGAGCGCATCTTCTTACAGAGTTATACATAAAAAAGATTGTTAATAAACTGAAAATGTCATTGATTTCAAGGTTTTCCCTCGTTCCACAGTCTTCAAACGATTTGTCGCAGAAAATATAAACATATTTAGTCAAGTACGCCTTCTAAATCTCGATAAGATCACCATTAGCATTGAAAAAATTCCTAAAAGTTTAAGTTTTCTAAAAGTAATGATAGTCATGACTGAGCAACTTAATTAACAGCATCCATATAAGGTAAGCCCGTATTATCGAAAGAAAGAAATTGGAGGAGGATTCAATTCCTGTAGCAATCACAAGTTTCGCTTGATGCTTAGTCATGACATCATTGACCCAGTGACGTCATCGCTGGTGACACTGGAGAAATTTGACCTTCATAAGTGTAGTGTCACCAGATTTTGAAATAACAAACCGGACTTCGTTTACAACGTATCCTAGTACGAAAAATTTGTCAAGTTATTTTGGACACGAGGGTGAACGGGTCTGTTTAAAACGTAACCATGCAGTGTAACGTTTCAAGATTTGTGTCGGCATCACTGAAATTCCTTTGTGCTGGTACAAAATGTGGCGTACCGTACAGTACTCTCTGATTTTCGTTACTATTATGAAAGAGAAAGGGATGAGAAGATTATTGGTTGGCATTTGGCATTGCCGTCGTATGCATTATTCTAATAGTGTTCTGTTCATGCAATACAAGATGCAGATTTGCCCTACTTTTGAGCCTACGGCCAGCGATTGAGAAAATCCACATTTATTGATGATCAAATCTTTAGGTTATAGCTGCCGTTGGACTACGTTTACGTTTGGTCTAATGAATAAATAATAATATGCTTACTTATTCTGTCGTCCTTCATTTGATGCTTTGACAAAAATTAGTATGGGAAAGTGAAATATGTCATCTCTGCATATCTTTAAGAGTTTAACGAGTCTGAAGGCAAAATAGAATAAAATGAGCTTCCATAAAGTAATGTTTTGTGCTCAAGTCCTAATCCTCGTATATGTATATGACCGGTTGCTGAAAATGTTAGCAATACGGAATACGGATTATTGTAGGGACAATAGCCTTTTTTATATTTATACTAAGCTGGCAGGAGGCAGCAGCGTTTTCTAAATTAAAATTTAAACTTTTCCGTTGCCTTATATTCGATTTGGAGATAAAAAACATGAACGTTTCGAATCGTGCATGAAATGACATGACATCAAGGAATTTACGGAGTGCAACTTTCCTTGACATGCTGAAAACTTGTATCATATAAATTGTTCACAATACCGGATATGAATTTAAAGAATCTCGACTCCCGATTGTCCAGAAATCATAATTTAAATTCCGATATAACAAACTAAAATACTCAGATTTAGATCCGCGGATCCTGACTTGAATTCGACATCCCGATTACATGGGTGCTACTGAAGACTATCAATGCCGCATAACATCCGATCCTGAGGACGATCATTTAGGCGATTTGACTCTCAATTCCGGAACATCATTTGAAGTTAATGAGGATGATATTGCATTGACTTGTGTTGTTTACCTTGTGTTGTATGCAAAATTAAAAGACAAGGTAAGGTATCTAAGATGCTACGTTTATTTAGAAATGGCCACCGCTACGCTTGCGAGCTTGATTTAAAAGCTTCGACTTGATGATATGAAATCAAGAAGCGTTGAAACATAAAAGTAATAGGAATCATGTTAGTAAAACTTTTCCACCAACAAGCAGAATTGTCAGATGTGTTTGATACTCCTTCACGTTCGTAATTGAGAGTTTCTACTTTACTGACTGACTAAGAAGGTCACTCATCTATCTTTCATTATTCTGTCCTACGTACCCCTAGCTACGGGGCTCGCAGAGTGCAATAATGCCAAAAGAGCTGAGTACAATTAAATGTTTCAAACGTTTCATAAAAATTAAACTACTCTCATTAATTAAAGTTCGCACCGTAAGGCATGGTCGAGCATCACAGTTTTTTTCGTAAGAGAAAGCATGTCTTATAGCTCTGTTTTGGCCAAGTGTGTTGACCTCTCGCTTGGAACATGCATCAAAACCACGAGTCTAAGGGACCTCTCAACACATTGAAGAGGCAAGGGCTGTCTGTGCCACTATGCTACGTGCATGATGAGCTGAAAATGCTTCATAAAATTGAAGTGTTCCACGCACACGATTCAGCAAAACACATTATAATGACAGACCTGCCCTGACAATTTGCTGTCTATTATAACCCTTAACCCCTCAGCGAAGCATCCATAATTTCCAAAAAATATTTACCTCAACACGATGGCACAATTTGTGAAGTATTTCACAGAAATGTCATGATTGTGAGATATTTGACAGACAGGCAGTCCCAATATATAATAAAAACGTGACTTCTAATATAATCCAACTCTGCAAGATTTCTCTTCAACACTTCACAAAAATGAACAAGAAAACGCACACTTTCTACACAAGCGAGAAAGACTCGTTCGTCCGTTTGTTTCTTTCGTATTTTTCGTATTATTATGATTACTTCACTAATTAATTACAATCAACTTCCGATTCCCAGGTCCCACTAACACACTCCACAAACGCACAATAGTCAGCCAACGGAAATACTACTATGGGGTTTTAAACGTTCTTGGATTACGATTACGTATTCTGTTGGTAAAACTTGTTTTCTTGGACTTCCTACAATAATAATACTACAAACCTAAAGCGAAACCTGTCAGAGGATTTACTTTTGCTTATGCTCACGTTTACGTTTTTTCAATTTATTTACCATGCAAGGATAGCCACAACAGTACAGGTAAAAGTCCTCAAGTCACTGACAACAGGCTCAACTTCAAGCATTTCTCAAGACAAGAATGGAAAATGACTAAGTCTTGGGCTCTAGCCCATAACAATATTATTAACAATCGTCCTCAAGAACCCCTAAGTTCTTCAACCCCCAAGGTAGTATTCTTGGACTTGTACACAGACAGGCATGCACAGATTCTACACATGTACAGCTAACAGGTAAGATTTCTCAGGTGAGTTGAATCTCTTGATTGGAATGCATCCACATTGTTGCATGTGTAAACGTGTATCTGTATTTCATTGTATGGACAAACGTCCTTTAAGGCTATATAGCCTCTCGCTAACCGTCCGCTCTAACGAAATATTTACATCTATAACTTAAGAATTAGAGGTTCTCTCATCTATCAGATATTATCTGATAATTTCAAATCATAGAGCGATCTGGCTTCATCTGTACGATTCAGAGATTAATCCCTCATCGTTCTAACGAAGGCCTTGTGTTTAACTACTAAGGTTCCGATTGTATCGGACATTTCCTTATCAGATGACACGCATTTTCATCTGCACTCTAAATCCGATAGTGGATCCGATGTCTATTGTGATCCGCATATTTTGGATAAGATGGTAATAGGCGGGTCTGAGTAATTACGATCACCTAATAATGGTCAATTTTGATTAATCCCACCCACGACAAACTACCGAAATACACGATAGCTCATCCAACCTGAGCGGCAAATTAACTAAACGCACGACATATTAATTCCGCCTTGACAAATTAAAGAAACGCACGAAAAACTATCTACGACAAATTCTCGTTTTATAAAATATCCAACCTGAACGACGAAGTAACAAAATGCACCACAGATTAATCCAGGGTTATGCAGAAATGGATATTACAGACTGATTATTTTTTGCCTTTGTCGTTCAGTGTAGTGGATATTCTGTCTTTCTGAGCGGAGTTTTTATCGCTCAGCTCATAGTTCTTTTTGGAGAATTTGTCGTTCAAGCTTAGATATAGATTATAGATATTCCGTCGTGCCCCAATTATACCCCAATTTTAATCCGATACCGATCCAACACCTCAGATCTAATTTCTACTAATTTGAGTTTCCAGTAATATAATGAGTGAAGGGTGAGTCGACTTTCTAAATCAGGTTTGGCGAGATATCTGTCTAAATGTCTGAATTTGACCCGATATTTGATAGAGGGATAATGTGTCAAGTGTTTCACTTTTGATCTCGCTGCATGATATCTGATCCGTATTACTAAATAATATCGAATACGGTTAACCTCGGCAGAATTGAATTCTGTATAAATGATAATAGAAACAAACCATTTAGATCCTTATAATCTGTACTCAAAGCGAGATAAATATCTCAGATATGTATATTTGATCTAAAAGTCAATTTTGATGCATGAAAAGTGAAGCGAAAATTAAGCATGACATGAAATGATGAATCATTTTCATTATGATCTGCGAAGGATTCACATGTGTATCCGAAACTTGATGTTTTCTAAGAACGTAGTGCTGAACTGCTGAGGACTTATGACTTACGAAATTATAAAACTTCGCCACCCAGCCAGTTACATATTGCTCCACAAATTCTTCATTCGCCTAAGATTGAGCTTAATGGTCTTGGCGGCTCTGTTAGAGCGACCAAAACCAACCACAACGATTTACATTGTTAAAAATGGGATTGTTGCGAAAAGACACATGCACATGGCCAAGTATAGTTTTTGTATGCATTTTTGTCCATACAGGACAGGGTGGTGCATAGACGTATACTAGTACATAGAACCAGGACTCAAGACCAGACACTGATACACACTATTTGTAGAGAATTCAACGTGAAATCGATGGAGGAATTTCTATATTTCGAACACGAATTGTGGAGAAAAATTTGGGTAAACTCATTAATGTTCACGATATCCTGGAGAAAAATCTAGGTATGGAAAATGGACATTAACTCTTTTTTCAGGGTGGTGTATGAACCACCCTATACATGAAATGAAGCCAGCTGCACCCTAATGAAAGATTCAAGTCTAACCTCGCCTCAGAAAGCATTGTTAGGTGTCATTCATCATTCTATCTTACTGTTCCATTGCAACCTAACACTATGAAGGAACGACTGCTCCTTACTATGTCTTATTCATGACGTAAAGAACAGTCACTTTCACTGAAATCAACTTTTGTAGTATCATTGTACCATATCCCGACAAGACAAGTCACTGACGAGGGCTGCTTTAAGACTTTA
The DNA here is from genome assembly GCA_034694305.1 of Protaphorura glebata. Lineage (NCBI taxonomy): Eukaryota > Metazoa > Arthropoda > Collembola > Poduromorpha > Onychiuridae > Protaphorura > Protaphorura glebata. The sequence continues at coordinate 17,815 of JAQFYE010001022.1, read as the reverse complement.
AGGTGATACTCGCAAATCTTAACCATGTTTTGTCGTACTACGAAATTGTATTTATTCTTCCCGAACGGGTCTTCATTAAAATAAAACACATTGTAAAAGTACAAGGCAGAGCTCTAGTCATTCCTTAAATCTTAACATTATATTATATCAAGTCCCATGAGGGTGTGCGGTAAATCGCGGTCAATACTTTTTTAATTTTTCTTTTAGTAATAACGAAAACAGAAAACATGAAAAATAATTTTTATGACATTTTTGAGGCACCAAAATTCGCGAGTATCCGTACGATAGCACCTAAGCTGCGAGAATACGTGGTGTTATCCATAATCCAATTATGTATTGTATAACATGGGAATCAATTTGCAACATTCTCATTTTCATTATTTAAATTAAATTAGTAGTAGAACATAGTTGAGTTAAATGTTAAGGGTAGGAAATGGCAAAGTCAACGCACTGCGTGAAGGAAACCTGTCATTGTCATATGATTAGATTTGCGTCGTTTCTATAATGTACAAAATCCGTATACGGGTTCGAAGCTTAAATCCGTATGCATTTATTCAGGATTCGCTTGATACAGGAACTCGATTCTACATATAAAAAATAAGAGGGCTAAAGAGATAGAAACGAATTTGTTTACTATCTGCTAAGATAGATGGATAGATAGATAAAGGCTTTTTATTTGGTCAGTCTTTTCAGAATAAACAGCTGTAAACAAGAGGACCACGTTACGTTTGATAACAAGGATGCGATAATATACTGAATAATGACTCACGAATACGTAAACTACACAAAATATAAATTGTAAATATCCGTAGTTGCCACAATGTTAGAATAAAAAATCGAAATATTCAAAGTCAAATGCCTTTTCGCACTATTTCCAAAAAGTTTGAATAAGGCAATGTTGAGTTTGGTTAACCAGATAACAATCAATACAAATACGTAAGGAGCTATGCGTTGAATAATTAAAACATTGAATAATTTCGTGCACTGCTTCAGAAAATGGAAAGCGTTGAGAGTTGAGACTTTGGTCAACGCACAAAGGTCAGCAGCGATTACGGGCACGGATTTAGACACAATTAAAAAAAATCCCATCAGGGTGTCCATGAAAAAGTGCAGTTGTTCGGGTATTTTTCGTTGTTGGACGGTTTAATCTCATTGCCTGTAATGTAAATTTTCGTAACTAAGTCAAAATATCAACAAACAACTGTGCGCTTTTTCGTGGACACCCTGTATATGGGTCGGGCAAGTGGGGTCCTGAAAAGCGGCGCCAATGTGGTAGTTCAGTCTCGCACAACTAGATGGAGCAGCTGGGATCGTTCTTGAACCGCCGCTCTTGGGTCGCCGGTCGCGCGACGAAAATCTTTCCTTTATCGAGGACGGGTGAATAATTTGTCAGTCGTATGCGGGCTTAATTGCTAGTGAGTTATTAAAACAAGTGAACTGCATATAATGTATCAAAATTCTACAACGGATGACGACGAATCATACCAAACTGGAACTAACTGGAAAGCTAGTTCCAGTGTTCGAGAGAAATACTAGAAATTATTTTTGTAGTTTCTTTCCAGTGCTACGGGTAATATTATATTTAACAGCATGATATATTGTTAAATAAATAATTATTTGTATTCTGTGTCCATTGGGCAATCTTTGTATGAAAGACAGCGAGTGAATAAAAAATTCAGTATTGAAAAAAAAAATAGCATTTTTAGGGCGATTCTAAACTTTCTCCACCCCTTCAACGCCTTAACTCTCTCAAGCAGAGGTGTCGGGGGAAATCGCAAAGAATGCACGCACCATCTTTTCAAAATGCGAAGCGGCGTTGACTAACGCGCTGCTGAAACGCGGGTGATAAAGCATGTTAAATGGGCGAATAAGGTTCTAGTTGTTTTGAAACACCCTGTTTGGGTTTTAGCGTCACGATCCAACCGAGTATCAATATATATTTAATATCAATATGGCTAAACACCATAGTAGTCGAAATCGAGTCACACCAGGCAGGCTATGGTCAAAGATACTTGGCTTACCACACTTAAAATCTTCGCCATACAGTTGGATGATTAGATAGATGTCACTTAAAAGGGATTGGGAAGGTCATTTAGGAGAATTGGCACCGGTAACGATAAAAGACGGTGCGGAATTGGTATACAACTAAATCCAACTAATATCCGGACCAATGGATTATACCTTGAATCGACACAGACGATGTAATGTAAATAAATATACCAAAAACAACTATACCGATGACGGTGTTTAATGCTTTAAAGGGTCACGGATAACCTTGGCCCTCCCACGGCCCAACGAGTAGGAGTAGGACAAAACCTGTGATATACATCTTGTAAAGAAGCTTATAGGGAATCTATTGAACTATATTCCGCTTTAAAATAGAGGATAGAAAATAGCGATGCTTAAGTAGATATCAGCGTAAGATGAATTTTTGAACGGTTTATCGACTGAAACACGCAATAATTTCTTTCGAAAGATCCAGCAATGCTATCCTTTTAGCTATATATTTAGGCAATTTTAAAAAAGTTCGACCGGTTTTGAAAGCAGATTTTTCGCTTGTGGAGCATTTGGAGGAAATAATCTGGGATATTTCAATTTAAAGTGAAAATCGTCTTCGTCCAAACCGGGAAGCTTTAAAATTGCGTAAAAACATGACAGAAAAGACAGAATCGGTGGATCTTTGAACAAAAATTATTTGTACTTGTAGTAGTCGATAAACCGTTCAAAAATTAGTCTTTTAATGCCGATTATTACTTAAGTGCTTGTCGGAGCCAAGCTACGCAGATCAGATTCAAAAGCGGAATGGCCCACCCCTATAAGATTCTCTACAAAACACGTCTCATTTCATAGTTCGAAACCCCCCTGTCTCAGGTCACCCGGAGACAACTCAAGAATTTTAAGTTTGGGGGATCAATAGACCCTCAATACATGTAGGGAGGGTGTTTGAGCCCCCCCGCTAAGAACTTATTTTTGACCCCCTCGTCGACCAAGGTAGGTTTCAGGCTATGGGTTGTGTCCGACTCCCTTGATCGGGCTGCAGGGAGGGGGGGGGGGAGGTTATGCGTGAACCTGTAGTACATGGAAATGCAGTATGTACCATTGGATGGTAAAATTCTAAATCTAATTTGTCAAATAAAACAAAGACGAACACTTCAGAAATCTAATCTAAAGAACTACATGTACAAAGTCCAAGACAAGGAAAGTAAGAGATGATTAAGAAAGAATCATTTCGCAAGCTACGGAAGACAACCAGACGATATGATAAAACAACTAATTCCATATTGAACATGACACTATTTAATAATAAATAGTATAAAGTCTGGAGAAAATTATATAATACCGGAGAACAAAAGAAGTTCAATGTCCATTCCAAAAGTCGAATTTTATTTGGATTTTAGGTCGGAGCACGACAAACAAACAATCAATGAAAAGTAAGATAATTCACACAATTAAACATTCACGCTAAAGAGTTCACTTGTTCAGTTCAAACTTATTGAAAAGTTCACTTTTAGATTTTTGTAAAAGAGAAGGGAATGAAGAACCAATTGGTTGATGACGACTGGCACTCGAATTACACTCATTCTGTCCTTCCATTCACCGCTCCAACCGTTCCATCCATTAATGATCCTCCCTTTACTTCATTCCATAACAACATCTCATCTGCAATCAAGTTACCATACGAATCTGTCAGTCTCTACAAGTACACAGGTTCCGCTCATTCACTTCTAAAAAATACATGTTTTAACCTTTCAATGATTTCTGTTTTTGTTATTTGTCAGTCAAAGAGAAACAAAAATAAATAAAAAAAACAAGTGAAGCAAGCATGCGAAGAGGTATGTATTATTAAACTACTAAAATCCAACCATTGAATAAAAATAATATCTTACCAACTCGAAGCGATTGCCGACTGACTTTTCAACTTTCGCATTTCCTTTGTAGCCCAAGTCGCCAGCATTTTCGTTTTACCGGTCTTTGAGCGCCTGCCTTGAGTCAAAACTTCGTTGACGATATCATTATCAACAAGCGGCATAATTCGGGCTCCATAACCAACCAGGAGGTCACTAAAAATATTCACAATGAAAGTTAATCTTTACTCTAATGTCAAATTAAGAGACAGATATTATGCTCTTACCCAACAAGTCCAGCACACGCAGCTATGTTACCATCTGATTTTTCAACATCCTTTGAAACTTCGCAAATAAATTGCATCATGTGAGGCAAATGAGGTTCAATAACAGCTAAATCTGGGGTAGCTGGACCTCCCTGAACGCCCGAGTTCTGAGCATCACCTCGCAATCCTTGTATAATTCCTGTGTAAGCCTCTAATATCCCTTCCCTCAGCTCACAAAGATAATCCACCATTTCAAAATCATTCTGTGCCAAAATTAGAGAACAATATGTTACAATGTTTCATGTTTCACTTGCACACCTATCTATGGAAAGGAGTTGATAAAAATAATTACCCGGTCGACTTGAGCTTGAGAAGCTTGCGTTAAGGTTTGCAAGACTACTTCTAAATATTTCTTAAATTCAGGCCCAATTGCTAAAGCAACATCGCCTAACACTGACAAAATCTGAGGTTTCACGGAACGGTGCACGCTGCTATTCTGTAAGAACAAAATTAAAAATCCATTGGCATTGGCAATATTGGCATTCCAGAACAAAGCCGGAATGAGATTGAGTCATTAGACTTACCCCTAAATTCTGTAATAGATTTGTCATTATGTCATCGCAAAATGGTACGGCCTTGCTTCCTAGAGCACGGCAAATGTCTCCGCTAACGCCAATAGCAGCAGAGCACACCTATGCGAGAATCGGTATTCAAATAATTAATTTATGAACCCCGATTGTGAATACGACAGAGCAAGTTAAATCCTTACAGTGTGTTCGTTAGTGTTTTGAAGACCCAAAAGTAAGAAAGGTCTGAATGAGTCCATGTATTTTAGGAAACCATCACCCATTACTTCTGTAAGAGTGGAAATAGCCATCAAGGCGTCTTCTTGTACGCCTCCAGATCTACCTCCGGGACCACTCAGCATTTGCAACAATGCATGCATAACGGCATCCGATATTTTTGGTGCGTCTTGCGGAGTTACTAAAGTTGAGTGAATTATAACAAATTAGGTTATAGAAACAAAAATTCACTGTCGCTGTCATTAATAAAATTCTTGTAAGTTGCATACCTTTCCTCAAAACACTTTGAAGAGTAGCACACAGCGAACTTTGAAGCTCGTTGTACTGTGTTCGATCACCAGACGCGTTCGTATTATGTGACTCCATGAGGAGAACAGCTCTGAGTCTCTCTAATATAACAAGCGTCGTCTGCTGAACTGTATCGTAACAATCGCGAGGAGAATTCTTTATCAGTTCCATTAAGGCTTCGTAGGCAGCGGGACGCAGATTAGCCTAAAGAATTTTATAAAAAAAATTAATATAAAATTGCAAATCAAAACAAGTAAATTAAAAATGAGAGCTCTTATGTCAGATCTACCATATATTATCTGGTTAATTCGTTAATTTTGATGTGAAAATATTCGATTTTCAAGGTTAAATTGTAAATCCACACACCTGTCCTCCATCTGGACGATCTGTTGTCGCAAGAAGTGTTTCAACAATGGGTCTAAAGTATGAGGACAAGCAATAAGTTTCTGGCTCTTTAGAGTCATCAGTTCGACCATCTGCAGCGGTCTCGTACGCAGATTCAGCAAGACTACTCAATGCCCAGCAAGCGTTTGCAGCAACTCTGGGCTCAGCACTCAGTGCAGACACAAGAGCCGTCAGAAGTGGGGCCAAATGATTCGGAGTTAACGCGGCCTCAGACACAACTTCACATATTCTTCCCAGAGCCCAGGCTGTTGTATCTCTTACTACAACATTCTCATCCTTCATCAGCGCTATCAATGTTGGCAGGGCGTCCTCTGCAAGTGGTTTCATTGTAGTTGGATCTGGACCTGTGGTTTAATAAGTTCAAAATGAGAATGCAAACTTTTATCGAACATATTTACCTATTTATAAAGAAAGCCAATGAAAGAATAAAAACAAACCTTCCATTATGCAACCAAATGCCATTACTGCAGCATCCCTGAACCGCCAATTCTCATTTTTAATGTTGGTTTGCACAAAAGGTACAACATGTGTAATGATATCATCCTCGCAACAATTAGCCAACAACATAAGGCAAACACCGGCTGCTTTACAAGGGTTCCAGTCGTCATCGTCGTCGTTTAATTCCTGCCAAGCAAAAAATTGAGGATTAAATTTCAAATGGTTCTTAGCCTTTCATCCGAACATACTGTCAAGTTGTGTTCGTAGTAACCAGACCGATGGTAAAATATATTACCTGTTTCGTTAGCGTCTGAATTAGAAGAGGGACTAAATATTGAAGAGCTCCCTTCGCATAAAAACGTGATGTTCTTTGTGGTGGACGCCCCATTTCGGCTGCTTCACTCGCTTCGATTGCCAAGTCCACCTCTTCATCACAAACGTTAGACCAAAATTCAATTCCCTGCAGTGATACTTCATCGACTTCTGATCTCATGGCCTCCATAGTTATGGCAAAAAGGGCCTGATTCATATAGTACTCCATATGTTGATAGTAAAGTGACATAATTTTCACGAGACATTGTAGTGCAGCAACTTTCACTTGTGTGTCCGTGATTTGAGTGGCTTCACAAACTACTTGCATGATATAGTGTCTCTCGGTCTAATAAAATAAACAGACATTTAAAACTCGGTAATGGATGAGCAGTAAGTAAATAAAACGGTAGGACACCAACGTACCACATTTTCAAAATTGGATTTCGTGAACTCCAGTGAGTTTAGCAAGGCATTGGTTGCGGCCAGTCGTACTCGATTAGATGGTTCTTCCCGTTTCATTCCATGGACAATAGCAGTTAGAATATTATTACTTTGATTAGACAGTATGTCAGGGTCCTAGAATGAATAATTATACATTTATAAGTCTGAGCCATAAACTCCACCAAGTTGTTGTCTGACTTCAAACTTACTATATCGGTGCAGATATACCCGATGGACTCCAGTGAAGCCTCTTTAAGCAATTCAGACGTTGGAATGCTTCCACTGCTCCCTGTGACATTATTGACGAGAATCGCAATCACGTTTAGCCATTGACCAACTGAAAGTTCAATAACCGCGATATATGCAACACACTGTGCTGCTGAACTAGGTCTAGTTGTCTCGGTTCCAAGTGCACCTAGTACCTGAGACGCATGAGAGAGACTATTATATTTCCTTGATTTAATATTTATTCATCATCAACATCCCGTAACAGGTCGAGGTCATTACGTGTTAGTATGTGATATAATTAATATTCCATTATTCCGTATTAGGAAATCCTTACGTTCTTTTTCACATAATCTCTAATATCCTCAGTAAGCATCAGCCATCGTCCTTGATACTGTCCCTTCACCAAGCTATCCTTGGATGTTAGAAGATTTTTGAGTTGAAGGCCGGAGGCCATCCGAGCAACGGGGCTGTAGCCTGCATGAGCCAACACTTCGGACAAACTTCGAATATACTCTGGCTGTAATTTGGAAATTTTGATTAAAAAAATTAAAATTAGAGTGTTTCATAAAATACGGCCAAGGCGACCTGGCCTCGAATTCTGGTGAATTCCCCTTACAGAAGAAACCTAGTTTCTAGGAAGCTCCGAACAAGAGATAGCGCTGCACTAAGCTTGATTATTAATTTGGTATAACTAAGAGTAAGAGTAAAAATGTGTACTTACAAAATTTGCTTGAGCCGCCTGCTCCAAAAATGCTTGTGCGGATGTGAGTTCATTTTGATCTATTTCAAAAAAGTAAACCGATATTATAATCACAGCTCAACGCATAAGGCACGTATCATAAAATCCTATAATTCATCCCGGCCATGTAAGTTTGAAATAAATTATCAATTGTATATGCCTTGAGTATACATTGACCCTTGACAAAAAATTGTCAATAAATTAAATACAAAAAGGCGACCCGGTATATTGCGGCTCTTGGCTCCTTTGTCTTGGTCGTTGTATTTTGTGCACCATGAATTAAGACTTCAAACTCTTTAAAAGTTCTCAAGCTAATTATGCAATGATTTGAAAATTAGCCTTCTCATATGAGGTTAGTTATGACGTGAAATAATTAGCACGCGAGTTTAAAATTTCCCTATCTATACCTACCTACAAATTTTGTTTTTATTTCAAGACACCGAAATATCAAGTCCTTAGTGTGCAAAATCTGTCAGATGATCTAAAATTCTTGAAGTTAAACTGTAGTTGTTACAATCTACGAAATAATCGAAGGATTTCCGGGATGACCTATGACCTGACCTTCATCAATAGAAAATTCTTAAACAGGGTCGGTCAGGTCATCCAGCTCGGTGTCGCCCGACCGGTTACAAAACTAAAAGCGTACAATTCGGTATCTTGGCTTACTTAATCTGACCAGTCACTTTTAATTTCTATCAAACCATGACAGAAACTGAAAAGAAAACTTACCCGGAGAAACAGTTTTCTCCAGAATATGAACGAGTTGAACGGTGTTCGTGTCCGTGGCGTTCATTGTTCTGCTTTGCCGCTTAAAATGTGAGTCAGTCTTCCTCTTCCAGCCGAAACGTCGTGAATGAACTCTTTAGAATTTAGAATGAGTCAGATACTCCCTTGATCCGAATGATAATAAAATGTGGGCTTGTTAATTAGTTGGTTGTCTTTGTTTGAAATGAGTGATTAGTGATTTTTTAAAAATGAGTGAATATTAAACTGAAGGACTTCCTCGTAAAGAGAAGTCTGAGAAGTGTGTGACTGTGTAGATTAAGAAGAGCCGCTGTGGCGGGTCGGTGAGAACTTTGGTTGAAAATGGAGCGAGTTTCAAAAAAGTTGAAGCGAGAAGCGACGAGAATGAGTGACCGAGTCTCCGAACAACGTCAACCGGCAAACGAGCCCAGAGCCATCTCTACCTCACGAAATCACACTCACGCACTATGAGGGGATATCCACTGACTCAATAGTCACTGGAAATCAACCAAATTACCGTAAAAGAGGATGAAGAGTCCGGGCGTTTAAAATTAAAATATTTTATGAACTTCTGGACTTGGCGTTCGTCTGAGCCCCGGGGCGTTTCGAACTACTCGCTCTTATGGAATTTACGCTTCACATTTTGAAGAATTTGAACTAACAATAAGATCAGATACCTTTAATTTCTAAAAATAACATGGTCCTCTTGATCAATGTGTTATTATCTAATTGCGTGAACCATTCAAGTAACCTTAAAACGATTTTGTAGATTTGTATCAACGTAAGTACCTTACAATACAATACAATACCTATTATTTTAACCAGCCACAGCCACAGCACAGTCAGTATAGATCGTGATCAGAGTAATTTAAGTTGAAACTAGCCACCACAAGCACAGCGAAATAGAAGAGATCAACCCATACTAATTATACTGCAGTGTAGTGGACATACTTTGTGTTGGAAATGTAAGAGGATCAATGATCATGAAGATATCAACCAGCAACCATGAATGTTATAATATGTTATGTTAATGTATAGTTCAGCGTTTCATTTTTGATGTTTATGTTGTGTGAGCTATGAAATTGACGACTATAATAAAATTACATCCAATCCAATACTATACAGACCTTAATTATTTTTGATGTTTTCGTTGTGTGAGCTATGATTATTGATGACTTAAATAAAATTACATCCAATTATCCAATCCAATAAACAGAGCGTTTGATCTCTCCTCATACTAATTCCGTTGCTCAAACGGTTGACGACAAGGAAAATCATAAAGGGTAAATGGGTGGAGCGAAATGACCGACTCGTCACACACAATGTCAAATGGAAAGGATTTTACTGAATCACTTTACAAACGACTCACCAGTGGATATAGATATTAGATAAACATGAATGAGGAATAAATTAAATGACCACTTTTTTTTGTCGTTGGAAATGCGATAGGGAATAGGGATGCATGAAGTTCAATTCGTTCTATATCGTTTTATGAGAAACCATTTCGTTTTCAATGGTTTTGTCTTCATCCTACAGTTAAAGAGGATTCGACCCGCTCAACCGAATTTCTATATTTTTGATAACGCTTTATAATTGTGTGCAAAACGTTGACGCTGGAAATACTGGACTTGGACTCAATCCAAATAAATGACCCTGACCCGGCATCATGAAACTGAAACTGAAATAATTACTCATATTCAAAATCAAGTGAGTAGTACAGACAGATTACAGAACATTGCTTTTTTCCAAAGACAGCCCCTGGGTCTTATAACCCGGATCTCCTGTCCAAGTTATGCACGGTGTCACCGGAGAAAGTTTTCTCCGGAAAGTGACTTTCACTACATGAAAGGTGACTCACCAGGGAAGGTGCTTCTACCTCATTAGTTAAAATGGATTTGAAATTAATTATATTTGATCTAAGCTGATATTTTGATTTTAATTACGACTTGATTTATATGTTTATTGAACTACGCAATGCAATGCGAACATCACATAAAGGCATGTCACACGGAATTGCCAGGTCTTCACGGGTAGTACCAGCAGACACACATCTAATATCTAATCTAAAGTTATGTAGGAAACTCACTCCAGCCAAACGGTCTGGTCCAAACAGCTGAGTTTGGTACTGTGTTACCAAAGCACAGGCTGACCGACCACTTTTCCAAGATTGGCTATGGCTAGGAGTACAGAAATCTCGAATGATTAGGGGGTCAAAATCGATATGTTTAGGAAAATCACTAAAAAGGGGCGTCAAAAATGGATAATAATTAAGCAATTTTGAGTATAAAAAAGTACTGTATATACTCCTAAAAAGAGTACGGCCACGGATGGTCGTCTTGCACAATTTTACATTATTCCCGAAAAATTGAAGAACGAGCCTAAAGCCGTGTTTGTTAGTATCGCTACAAGAAGACTCAAGAACGACTTCAAGAAAGAATGACGTTTATGGTTGAGAATTCTATTGGTCGGTTGTACTAATACTCGATAAATCCGATTAAGCTCAAATTAGTAGCTGTTGACTAATTTTAAAGAATAAGAAGTGGACAACTCTTTGTTCCGCTAGAATCGAACAGCGCATTCCTTTCTCTTCGTATGGTGAGGGTTCAATCCGACAGACAATGTCGGACAAACCGTGGTCTGGTGATCGTTGATTTACTTCGTTTATCTTACAACTACTGAAAACAAGCAATCCATTTTCTATAAAAAATGATCGAGGTCAGTTCGACATTCGATGCACGTACTACTTATCATAACACTGTTCACTGTTTCCCAAAATGGATCTCCATTAGGCTCGGGATCGCGGGAAATAGTATGTAGTATATAGGTGAGCTCACTTGCAGATTATGCAGATTCCAACTGACACTCAACACAGTCATCACCAAATTGCTAGTAATTGCGACTACAGTATCCAAGAACGTATGACGAATACCGAGAGAATGAATGTCATAATATGCAATTCAAATCGGCAATGGATTCAAAACAGTACGTGTTAAAACATTCTACTTTGACGCATAGTTTGTTTACTCTAGTCTTAAAATATTGTACACAATATTACAATAAATAGTCAGTATCCGTAATATTATTGTGTGGGGTCACTTGTAACAAAAAGAAATTAAATTCCTTGAGTGGTCCAATCTCATTTTGTTTTGAGATTAGTAATTGTAACCTGCATAGTTTTACATTTAAATAGTACTTCCTGCGCCTCCTAAAAGTAACTAACTAGGATTACTAAAATCCCTAACCTTACATAATATTAAATTTTAAATTGCTTTGTACCTCTTATATACTCGTTGACTTAATACTAAATATGAAAACTGCAAATACGAATCATTTTTACAACTAGCGTTTGAACAAACTACTCCTAAGTGGTGGACGCATACATCGAACAATTACCAAATTAAAACAAAAATACAAAAAACAGTGTCAACATGATAATAAAAAGTAATTTACACTTGAGTCTTTGCCATAACTTGGCCGCTATTCTTTTTCAAGATCCACATTTTGAACGGGTGAGGAGATTATTCATTTACTGTCTCCCTTCTTTACTAGAACCAGGAAACTCTGACGTTGCTCCCCTCATTTTACTCACTGCTTCTTCTAATCTACTTCTTGAGGCGGCAGCTGCTGAACGACGTGTTGTTCGTCCGTACTCCCGAACCGGAAGCATATCTTCTTTGGCAAGGCGCTCTTTCTTTTTAACCATCAGAAGCTGACGCTCCTGAGCAGTCAGACCACCTCGATGATTATCCGCTAGGGACGCTCGACTTTCTTTCATCCGTTCCTTCTTCTCTCGTCTAGTATCTATCTTTTGCTGAGCCATTTCCTTCTCCAGTTCTTTGCTCTCTTTCAAATCAAACAAGATATTTACAATATAAAACTTCAAATTGGCAATACTTACACAAATTCTGTCAAGCCAGGAGAAGGAGACAATTAGATTAGTTCCGATTAGAATTGTGGACTCAACGATCAAAATGCTGAATGAAGTGTTAAAAAAAACTCAGTTTATCTTCAGGTGCTTGCCTTAAGCCTGATGTTAAACTTCCAGTTCTATTTAAGCAGGGGAGGGAATGAACCCGAGATAAGCTGTGAGAAGTTTTGGAATATTCGGGTTCGGATTCGGATCGACCGAAACCGAAAAGTGAGACTGAATTCCCTAAATGAGTAATCTGAATACCTATATGAATGATGAATACTCGGAATTTCCGACATAATACCAGTTATACGACTACCTTAATCGTTCGCAGCATAATGAATTTAGTTAAAAGCCAGTACTATTAATGTGAATATGAGTGCCATCTAAATCTAACATCGCACCTCCGCAACACTATTCACCGATTAGGGTCGCCGTATACGTATAATCGATGAAGAGAATTGTGGATCTGCGATGTTTGATTTCCACTCAATAATCGGTCCACTCGTTGCTCTTACTAATGGTAATTGGATTATCTCACCTTTGAGTACAATACGTTCGGCGTGTTCATTGGGGGAGTCATCATCCGGGAGATCGTCTGCATGGTTACCCATGAGACTTTTCATGCTCTCATCATCAGAGTCATCGGGATTTACGGGGAGTTGAGGATGGTTGGCTGGAACTGGTGGTACCGGCAGAGTTGCATGACTCTTGCCCCGTTGACTCCCGCCGCCTCCAGCTACGTCTTTCTTTGAAAAAGACGGTATATTCAAACCTGACAGCCCGGTGGAACCCAATGGATTCGTCGTTCCACCCTTACTTGTTGCTGTGGCAGAGCTCTTTTTTGTTCCCAGATTTCCTCCTCCAAGTCCATTCATGAGTGAACTTCCTTGCCCCATCCCAAACGGTGAAGACATACCAGCACCCAATGGAAACGACCCAAGCCCCAAAGGATTGTACATCAAACCAGGGTTTGGAAAAAGAAATGGAAGTGCACTCGACAACATATTCTGTGATGCCGTCAGAGAATTCTTTTTATTCTTCTCCTCCCTACTTTGCTTAGAAGACGAAGTGGATTGACCACCTGTACCAGCTCCGGATGAATGAGTAGACTCTTTGTTCCCTTTATCTGGTGAAGTCAAATCAGCACCCATCGGCATCCCAGGAAGTCCAAATCCAAACAAGTGATTCCCTAAACCGAGGCTACTCAGATTTCCAAAGGACCCAAGATTTCCTAATGAGCCCAAATTACCCAAAGATCCTAGACCTCCAAATGGCATGAATAGAGGGTTCTTTGGATCGAGACTGCCAAGGGGAAGTGATGCCAATAGATTGGGGTTCAATCCCGATAGCCCTGCAAGGGAAAATAAGATATAATGAGTTAGACCACGGAAGGTCACATCTCCAAAGAAAAAATATGTATAGTTTGCGTACCAGGTAACGATGAAAATGCTCCCAGCGAGGAATATACATTTGCTGAAGACGTTGGGATTGAACTCGCACCAGTGGATGCCGGAACATTTGGGGGGCTTGCTAAAACTGGAGGTCTTCCAGGTCCTTTCTTTTTATCTCCAGAAATTCTTCTCTGCAATTCTGAGGGTAGGTTTCCCTTCTCTCGAACCAAGTCAGACCACCGGGGATCAACGTCATAAATCGGGTTCTCGAGAAGCCATTGACCCAAGTGTTTCAGCTGAGGGGCTTTCGGGCCGGTCACCTTTAACAATGACGTTAAGTCATTTTAATTAATTCAATTCCACAATTCAATGCCGTATTATTTTCAAGATGACAACAGTACGAATTTACGAATGTTTACCTTCTTCCCAGTGATTCGATTAACTACTGTGACATTCTCCTCTCCGGTTAGTTTGTTCCAATCTAATAGCATGGGGTCAACTCTTGGCCTTCTCCTCCGTCGTCCATCCATGAATTCAGGTGTTACGGGCCTCTCAGGAGTCAAATTTGCGTGTTCAGCAAGCCATTTATTCACTTTCGCATCTTGTGAAAATAAATCAAACTTGGGTACGGCCAACTCCGCTAACCGACTTAGGTCACATTTTGGTATATCCGAAAGTGGTGACGGACCTGGAACTAAATGATACATCATTAGTATTTATACATTTCCTAATTTCATATCAAATCTATCCAGAGATCCCCGAAATGTTCCATTTTACATTTATTCGGAGGACCAGACAAGACTCAACTAAAATGCCATGTCCTCCAAAAAAACAACTGAACTGGACCCCCACCAACCTTTTTCGAAGGCACGGAACATTTCGAGGGTCTGAGGAGACCAACCCGAAGTCCGAGCAGCATTTAAATCCTTCTTGCTCATTGAACTTGACGTTTGATTAGCAAGTTGTCTTGAGAATTCCTTTCCAGCAGTAGAGTTGAAAAGGGAAAGAGTAGCACTCAAAAGTGGATTAGAAAAGAGAGGAGATGGAGAATGTTGAGGATCCTTCATTTGTTGATGGGCCGAGATTGGTGGTGATTGCATTGATCGGCCTGGAGAAGCTCCTCTACTTCCACGAGCCGGGGGTGAAAAGATAGAACTTACTCCCTTTGCTGCCGACAGCCCAAGTACAATGTCATCCAACTTCCTTCTTTTCTTCTCCTTCTCAGGCGGAGCGGCTGGTGCAGGATCAGTCTCAAGCTGTAAGTATTTACACAAATGTATTTCGGCAAATATTATGGTGATTCATGGAAGAGCAATTATTAAGCAAATGTTCTAAATAAAACTGTTGCAAAAATTGGGGCACGACTGACTACAAATTTAGCAGTAAGAGGAAGTCGATATTGCACTAACACTAACAAGGAATAAATACTACAGCCAAAACCAAATATCCTTCCTGCAGCGTTGTTTACCTTTCTTTTCCTCAATTTATCCAACATGTTCTCCAACTTTGACTGTTTCGGTCTTTCAACCTCCGGTTCAGGACTGGATTGTTTTTCACTTCTTGCTGGTGTGACATTGTCCCTCCTTCGAATTCTAGAAATCCTACAGGAAATTTAAAACGGCTTAAGTAATGCATTTTGAAAAGACTTTAAAGTTCAATAAAATTGATACGTATTTTCTTTTTCTTACCCAGCTGACAAGTCCATGGGGGTTGAGCTGATAGAATTATTATTATTACTTTGGTTAAGGCCTGGAGACGGTGAATTAAGAGTAACCGGTGTCACCGTGACACTACTCAATGAAGAGAGAGCAGACATGGCTGCTGCAGCGACGGCAGCATTGCTTGCATTTGCATTTGAAGATGATGATTTAATACTTAGATCTAATGTTGAGGTTTGGGGCTGCTGAGGAGAGAAACTTGAAGGCGATGACTGTCTCTGTTGTTGATGATGAGATTGCTGTTGATTGTGAGAAGATCGAAGAATAGACACCGCGGATGCTGGAGAATGATGTTGATGAGCAGGTGGTGGTGGTTGGAATTTTTGTTGATGCTGATGTGTCTGTGGTGACCTTGTCTCACGTTCATCATCTTTTTCATTCATTACTGCTGAAGTTCTATTTTGTCTTGAATTTTGTTGAATATGAGAATGGGTATTCGTGTTAGCTGAATGAAGACTGTGATTAAGTAGAGCTTGGAGTTTAGCCCTCTCTGTCTCAACATCGATTGCAATCCTTCTTCGTCGACCTCTTCGACTTGCCGTGGCTGGAGGTAGTGTCATAATCAAATCCTCAGGTGGAGCGAGATCTGAGCATTCAGAAATAGCTGAAGGTGTTGGAGTGTCACGTGTCGTTGGAGTCGTAGCAGTATCAGGAGTGCCCTGAGGTGTAGTATATTCAAACATATCTGAAACACCAGCCGAGCTAAAGAAGCGTGATACAGGCCATTCATTCTTTTCAACTGCATGTACAATATGTTCTAAGCGTATTTGTATTGCTCTATCCCGAGGCCACCGAATTGGGTTCATTTGATTCAAGAGATTTCCCAAAGCGTCGATATTGCTACTGTCTAATGATTCCGCGTTTGAACTTAACTTATTTTGAATCGATGACTCCTCGGTAGGCATTACCCGTTCTGCGAGCAGTGGCGGAGCAGGGGGTTCAGGCACAGAGAATTTAGGTGATCCCTTAACTTGTACTTCTACCCGTTTCATTTTTTCAGATGATAATTTGATTGTTATTTTTAATTCATCTTTAATTTCAACTTGAACTTCATTCATATCAGAGTTACTTGACTTGCTTGACTCCTCGTCTTCCTTCTTTGAGTCTCCTCCATCCTTCTTGGAACAAGGTATTTCTTCCTCGTCCAGTTTGGATCTTTTATTACTAGGTTCCTGTTCATCATCTGGAATTGGAGAATCAATCTCCCTTTCCTTCCGGTGAGATTCTTCTAATTCCTTTTCATCTCCTTCAATAGCAGATTTCTCTTTCTTCTCAGGTTCTTCTTCTGATTGTTTGTGTTTCGAGGATGTTTCTTCTGGAATTACTCCTTCACCTGGTTCTTGTTTGATTACTACTGGACACTCTTTGCCCTTCCATTCTTCAGATACTTGCACAGATTCCTTCTCATTATCCTTCGTCGAATCTTTCAGCTCTTCCTCACAAGACTTATCACTATTTGTCTGTTCCTCGCACGCTCGTTTCTCCTTTTCGGCGGCGTCGTCGGCTTCCTTCTGCTTCAATTTCCTTGCGTCTTCCCTCTCCTTTTTAATATCTTTTATTTCTATGTCAACCATGTCCGAACGCCGTTTCTCAGGTTTATCGCTCGGTTCCGTTTTGACATTTCTTTCTCCTTTCTTACCAGGCTGTTCTATCAAGGGCTCGCCAGCAATGTGCTTCCTCAAAATTTCCCGGAAAGAGAGGTCCGGATCATTCAAGTAAAACAAATCAGTTCTTCCAAGTCCATGTCTGTGGAAAACATTCAGACATTAAACATTCAGATATTAAAATCGGACCGAAACTTTATCTTTCTTCATAATTATTTAAATATCATCGATAGATACCTGGCAGCACCAAGAATAATGTCCTTGTCGTGTTTTCCTAAAATTTCAAAACGGATTCATTAAAAACTGATTTGCATTTCCTCATATGACACTTCAATTTCAAAACATTCCAAAGATAAGATGGACATGGTTTCGAAATAATGTTTAGGTTTACACGAAATGCCTTACTTCTCGTCAGACTTTAAAATCTCGCCGTATTCATTTGGAATAGAAGAAAATTTAAGTTACACTGTTCACTGTTTCTATAAAAGGGCAAAGAAACATCCGGGAATTGTTGGAGTATCGATCTTCTCAACTTAACTTCATGGTTACACTTGTAATTATTTTTAACCTTGTTTAATCTAATAATTAGGGATGGACCGAATATTCGGCCGAATAATACCGAATACCGAATATTCGGTATTCGGTTTTGTGACCGAATATTCTGCCGAATAGTAAAAACT
>JAQFYE010001021.1:0-26523 GCA_034694305.1 Protaphorura glebata | reverse complement strand
AATCGCATACTTGTATGTTTGAATGCTTTGGAATATCACGTTAATAAAGAAACCAAACCAAACCAAACCAAACCATCTTCCCGAGTAATTTAATAGGTAATGTTGCGCTGGAATTTTTTTAAAAGTTTACTATTATTATTATGGTTTTATGAATTGAAAGAACATTATACAAATTATACAGCTTCTAGCACATTAAATACCCGTTGTACACAATTATTGGAATTTTCATCCGCTGTGTTGTGATTTTGAAATTCATAAAATAAAATCGAAATCACGACTGAAAATAAATTCAAGTCGAAAGATAAGTTCACAGATTTTGAAATTATTGTAGATGCCTTCCGTAATCGAAAAGAGGAGGCATGCCCTAAATCAGGAAGTCAGACCACGGTTTACTGTTGATACCAATTCAATTAATTGGACGCTATTATTTATTTTACACACCTCATATTGTATTTGTCATTTTAAGCGTAAAGCGTACTCCTCTCCTTTGTTCGGCAATTTTAAAATTTTCCCAAACCTATCCCTAAAAGTCGCTCCTAAACACTCACTGATGAATCAATTTTTGTAATTGTTGTGAGGAATTCTTTGAAGACTCAAAGGATAAAACACAAGCAAACAAACAAGTTCTCTGTCTTTTCTTCCTGTTCCCTTGTTTGTGATGTTCAAAGTAGCATTCCAGATTAATGAGAGAAAAGTGAACTGACCTATTTAATTTTCAAAACATATGTCGCCACTTATTTTTTTATTCCGACGGCATTGACTTCATTTCCGACTTATTGTTTTATGGTGACTACAATCTACAACCTGCAACGAAATGTTTGGATGATTCCAAACGCACCGCTGTGGCTCACGTTGTGAACTCTTTTCTTCATGAGACAATACACTTGCATTGAGTAGAAAATAAATCATCATAACGAAAATATTTTAATATTAGTAAGTTTGGACGACCATACGAAATGAAGATTAACATTCAAAAAACGGTTGCTTCTAGTTTAATTTATGGGTGTTTGGCTTAATTTCCTGACCAAAGCTCTGTTTTTATTAAAAAAATATTTAAACTTGTCTGAATTATTGTGTGAATAGTGACGTGATTTACAACTCGCTTCTTGTATTCATTACCTGAATTTCTGAAATCGTAAAAGTTGTAATATACAGCAAAATATTCAAATCTGGTTTGTTTAGTTGGTCTTAAAAAAATTAAAAGAATTCTAGTGCTTTTGGGTTCGTTTCCGGATAGAAAGTTTCTCCTCCGTTCAAAGTACGTTGCAAAGCCTGAATTTGAGGAGAATGACGAAGTGTTACCTTTTGTTTTGTAGAATTCAGTAGGTGAATGTTTGGACTAGTAAAAGTTGTAATTTAAAGCCAAATATATAAATCCTCAGAATTTTGGATGCCCAGTCCCAAGTTCAATCTAGATAGAAAATTTCGGAATGAATTACCAGTTTAATTAAAATTAACAGGATGAGATGCAATTTGACTTTAAATTATGAGTTATAGTCCTCATTTGATCCTTGGATGAGAGAGAACTAGTCTTTCTTACACATCCTATTCATATTACCGGTATTATATTCGATTGTAGGTTCTTCCAATCGGGGTACCCGATAATCCGGTCCAACCAACACATTTTCTTCTCGAAGTACAATTTTTCGATGGAAATGGTTGAAGACTGAAGGTTCCTACATAAATCAACTTTGGAACCTCTGGAACGGCCTCGGAAATACATTGTCCGGCTGATACTTTAGCCAGATTTTACACCTACTAGTTGGTGCAAGTGCCTTCCGTAATCCAAATGGAAAACCATCTTCAATATGTGAATATATATTCTTCTCAATATGTTGGACCAAGGCTTATGGAAACCAATAATTTTATTATACTAATGATGAGTATTTTAACTATTTTTCACCCATCTCACTGATGTGTATAAATTTAAAATATTGAGGAATGCAAATAAACTTGACCCCTCTGTCCTAGAATGGCTGGTATGTCTAGTCTTTACCAACAGTAAGAATAGTTTGGCACTAAATCTATTTTTCTGATGGCTTTCAGTTTGAATAATGGCACTAAACTATTTGAAACAATAATTACTTCTTGTCTCATAATGTCTCCAAACCCATACGATTAGTGATAACAGCACAGATATCCTTTTAACCTCGTTATGTAGAGAGGTCAATCGTTTGAGCTTGGTATCATTTGGGTGACCACCTTATCCAAATACCAATAAAATGAAGTGCACGAATTATTCAAAATCCTATTTGAGGCTGGTCAAATGATTCAGTATCGTTTTAGCAATAACTTAACCGAGTTTGTTCGGAAATATATTGTTCTGCTGTCATATTAAAGAAATTATCTCCCGGTACTACTAAAACTATCTTCCTTGGTCTAACGGAGTAGCCGAACTCTATGTTATCTTGTCAGAACACGCCCTACTGTGGATGCTCAATATATAGTGTGTTCTATTAATTAATTACAAACTTCATAGGAACAACAAATTAAGCCTCCATTTCTGTTCTATACAACAAATCTTCACTCCACTTGCCCAAACATTTGTACAGAAAACATAATTTCTCTTAGTTTCTACATGCAATTCTGTTGTATTAAACAAAAACTTTCAGCATACCAGCTACCTAACTAAACTTTACAATCCACCTTACAACTGGTTTCAACTTCACTTATTTTGACACTTAAGATAAATTTTCGACGGTTTGACATGTTGAAAAGGCATAAAAATATTTCTGACTTATTGTTTCATGGCTTTTCGGAACTTATAGTGTTTTCCACACATCTTTACACGACCTTTAAAACATGGAAATATTCAGAGTTCAATCTCGCCTAATAAGTACCGTAAATGACCGATTAGACGCCTGGGTTTCAATAAACGTCTGGGTTCGAATAAACGCCGGTTCAAAAAGTTAAAATTTTAATTTAACGCCCGGGCGTCTAATCGGTCATTTACGGTATGTCATAAATTTTGATAATTCAATATTTTTTTCAAGAAGAACCTCAGGATTGTGACGAAAAAATGTCGAATTTTTCAGTAGAGGTCACTTAAGCTCCTAATTATCGAGATCGTCATTTTGTTGTAGTTGTGAATAATTCAAGCGTACCTGTGGTGTGACCACCTCACGGGTCGGGGTCAGGGCGTCTTTTTCTTCAGGACACAATACCATTATCTAAAGAATGAATGTTAATAGTCATACCAAAAAATGTGAATTTACGAACCTACAAGGTAATTTACTTACCTACCAGTCAGCAAATGGTAGAAAGAAATGTCATTTCGTGACAGAAATATTTGTTTCTTTTCATAAAAATAATATTTTTGGTTTTCATTTTCCAAAAAAGTCCTAGGTGTTTCGCCTTTTGGAAAATATTTAACTATCCTGAGCTTGTCTGATTTTTTAAACTTACCGACGCTTATCAATACATTTGTAGAATTCAGTAACCGAATTTCTGAGATCGTAAAAGTTAATGGTGGCGTTCCAGAGTCCCCAGCTTTGGCGGTTAAATTGTTGATCTATATGGTCTCGTAATCCAATTAATATATGTATACAGAGTCCAAATAATTTTCGGTCTCGCCAGTTTTAAATTCTCCTCGTCGAATCCAGATAATTTTACATATGAAATCCAAAGTTAAATCTAGCTAGAACTCGAAGAATTTTGAAAATGAACGGACATTTCATTTCATATTATCGAATGATATATTGATATATGGCTTTAAATTATTTTCGAATTCAAGTAATATTTTTGCGCAAGTCCTGTGGATTGAATTTACGTCTGAAATCATAGTTACTTTATTTCAGAACAGATTACCTTCAGAATTTTCTAAATAGTAAAAATACTCAACAACAATTATTTTGCTGTTATTTTGGAATTATTACCCTCCTTCAATTAAACTGTGGTCTAAATCTTTGGAAATATGTAAAACAATAATTTTGATATCTAATATTTTAGGCCATCAACATTTTTAATTGGTGATGTTCTTGTTTTCAGTATTTAGTCGTAAATTGGTGTGGTTTATTAAGTCGTGCGACGTAATATATGGAGTAAATGACTTATTGCGGATGCCCAGTCCGTCTGTCTGTCCGTCTGTCTGTCCGTTTCGATGACAGATATGGGATTATTCCATAAAGGTGCTGCTTACCGCTGTTTATGCTCGAAGGTAAGTGCCTGTAAATGAGACTGCAAGTAAGTGCCTGGGCTCAAAGCCTGCCTGGGCTCAAAGGTAAGTGCCTGTAAACAAAAAAATATTTATTCGAGAACATGGAAGTTTCAAACTTCGGTTTTATTCAGATGTCTTGCCAGGTCAACAATTCATTAATAAAAAATACACCCCATTAATTGACATAGCCGCTGAGGCCGAATCAAACGTCGCGTATTTTTGTGTTGCTTCCCATTTGGCCTAGAGACGTACAACGTAGGTACCTTCTAGTAGTAGGAAAAACCAGTGGAAAAAACCTCTTTAAAGCAACCACCGAGAGTGCAAGTCCGAGGAATCGAACCCCAGCACAGCGAGACAGAATGGGCCAACCATACCATCATGCTGCAAATTGCAGCATGAATTGTTGACCTAGCAAGTCCATTGCAGCCTGCAATGGACTTGCTAGATCAACAATTCATTAATACAATTAACGAACCACTGCCGCTCTCCCACCGGTGTCAACATATAAATAAATTAATTTATGTGCTTAATTAATGTACCGTAAAAGCTACAAAAAAGGCATGCGAAATGGGTACACCACTATAACCCTGAGTCGAAACAGAAGTCTAGTTTATTTCCATTGAATGAAACATAAATTTTCACCTTTTCTCACATATCACGATTCACCCAGACACCCTAGCTGTTTCAATCTGATACATTTTTTGGCAATTAATTTATATTCCCGACAGCATTGAAGTTCAATAACTCCATTAAAATATTTTTGATTTATTGTTTCTCAATTATGGTGTAGTGCACGCACTGGCAGCCGTTTACAACCTCGATATTGAGAGTTCGGTCAGGTTGGCTAACATCTGGTGTAATTTGGGATGATTCCAAACATTCCCTCCGCATATCTTCAGCACGGCTCAACCTCAAGGGCTTCCTTCAGGAAGACAATAGCATTGCATTGAGTGGAAAATAAATCATACCAAATATAGTTCGCGGCAGCAATTACAGAATCTTCAGTCTAAGTTCGAGTAAGATCTAAGACTCGACGAATGAATTCAATAATTTTTGGGAGTTCGGTTTCATTTCCTGAACCAAAGAACTGGTTTTACCAGTGACCCCTATTCCATTTTCTTACGAAAATAGTTGTATTTGTTGGAACGAATTTTTGGAGTTCAGTTTCAACCCACCCTCTGGTTTTCTATTTGAAAACTATAATGAGAATAATGACGTGATGTAACGCGTCTGCAAAATTCAGTAGCTGAATTTTTGAAAACACGAAAGAACCAATACTTTATAAATTACAAATGTTTATTATACAAATCCATGTAATTTTAGATACGAAAGAAATCCGAACAAAAATCTAGTTGGTAGAATGTTAGAAGCCAAGTGGCATTCTGTATAAAATGTAAATTAGTGGAAACTCTCCCCATGGCATGGTATAAGAGGGGCATTTCTCGTTTTGAGATCCTGTCAAATAAATTTTCAGTTTCCTCTTAATAAAACTATGGTAATCCGTTACCTTGATAGCATGTATTTTTACACTTAATTTATTACTCCAACGGCTCTGAAATTCAAAAAGGCATTAAAAAATTCCCTAATTTTTGTTTCATTTAGGTTTGGCATCTCCAAACCTATTGTGTAGCAATCTCATTCAGCCCGTTATCATCTCGTTACGTTGAGGGTTGGATCGATTGGCTGACATGTTGTATTCAGCGTGTTTCAAAACCAACGGGCTGTTCATCGTAACTGCTTTATTTTCGACTTTGAAAGTTGAAATAATTATTCATTTGCGACTAGTGTGCCACGTTACAATGTGTTGTGAGCGCGCGCTGTCAGTAAATATAACACGGAAACAGTGTTAAAGGGAAGAGCGATTGACCCAAAATTTTGCACAGCGCTACTCTTTGACATCCTGAACAATGTTTAAATGCGTATTATGCCAATAAAAATTCCAGGGCCACGGCTGGGGGTCGCCAATTCTTAACATGGGCACCGTGTCCGAATGGCCTCAAAGTTTGCACATTGCTTCCCATTGACTTCCTGAGCAATGTCTAAATGGACCAAAAGACTCAAAAATGCCGTG
This sequence comes from Protaphorura glebata, assembly GCA_034694305.1. Classification (NCBI taxonomy): domain Eukaryota; kingdom Metazoa; phylum Arthropoda; class Collembola; order Poduromorpha; family Onychiuridae; genus Protaphorura; species Protaphorura glebata. The sequence continues at coordinate 20,296 of JAQFYE010001021.1, read as the reverse complement.
ATTCTTAGCTAGAGGAATGGGCGAGTGCAGGCATCCGCCCAGGGGCGCGAGCTGATGGTGCCGCAAAGAATTGAGAAAGTTTAATATAATTTTAATTAAATTAAAATAATTATCGTAAAAGAGTAGATGATACCTTCTTTTGTCACTTTTGTATTAAACACTTCAATGCTCCTTTGTACAACATTACGCCATCTGTAATAGTAGTGTAAAACTACCAGATTTGTTTCTGAATTTCAGATTCGAATCACCATCTTTTTAACGTTTATGATTTTTAGGAGATTCGTTTCGCTGCGCAGTTTCTTCGAATTATTGAGGGTTTCCTACATACTAATTATTGTGGAATGGTTGTTGGGCGTTTTCGCGCTAAAAATCTATTTTTTATACCCCGCGGGTGCAAAAATAAGCATCTCGGGTATATACCTGGGTTTATATACTGGTTCTTTAGGTATTTACAATACTAATTCTCAAGCTAGCTTCACATTTATCTCATTCAACGGCTGCCATTTTGGACCCCAACAATCAAAGCATTCAAGGAGTAGGGTGTGTAATTACCTCCGCATGACTTAGCTACTAAAAGTGCTTCCTTGAAAAAATACATTGTTCTCTCCGTCCATAAATTCTTTAGTACCTTCCGTAAACCGAAAGAGTAGCAACGCTATATTTCCGGATGGCAAAAACGGTCTGCTGTGGATACTAATTAATTAGAGTATTTTACGTTTTACACACCTCATCTGGTATATAAATACAAATATGCTCGAAGCAATTACGTATCCCACACTTCTGTTTCGTACATAACAAGATTTCACTCCCTCCATCCTATACTTATATATTCATTTATAAACTTTTTCAGTTGCGTATTTAGTTTAGCACTTAACTTATTGTTCTGGTTGCTTTGACTTTAATAAAATCGAAAATTTTTAAATCGATGGCGATGGACAGACAGACAACTGTTTAGAACATCAATATGTTGAAAGTCCTGTCCCTCGGGCAAACATGTGAAGTTTTGGATGATACTTGAAGATGACCACTTTTTGGAGTTTACTTACAGTAAATAGGTTCTCCGGGAAATGCATTGTTGAGTGGTTCCATTAAAATGATTCTTTCCTTATTCAGGCCTTCTGTAATCCAAAAGAAAAGCCCTTTCTCTCAATGCCTGATGTCAGGCCATTGTTTACTGTGGATACCAATTAATTACAGCATTTTAGATTTTACGCACCTTTTCTTGTATAAAAATCAAAATATTCGAATAAAAAATAAACCCGTCTATCTGGTCTATCTAACTAAATTTATCACCGTACCTAGAGCGCGTATACCAAAGACAATTATTAGTGCGTGAACAATATTTTGACACTTATTTTATTTTTCCGACTGTTTTGACTTTTAACGGGCAGAGAGGACCGTTTTGACCAAACCTTTTACAGAATTTTTTTTTCGGCAGGCCGAATATAGAGTTCGGAACAGAATTTTGAACAGCGGCGGTGATCACCTGCTAGCAGGTTAGCTCACAGAGGTCATGTTGTTGGAATTTTGAAAAAAATCAAACGTTGAGTATTTTAAAAGCTCACTTGAATTTTTTCACTAATGCAACTACTTGAGAATTTCCATTTTCGAAAATAATTAATATTATTTTTTTAGGCCACATTTTTGGCAGTTTTTAAACAAGATGACCTTAGGATTTGGTTGAGGTGTCCAAAACACCAACCACCAACACTCTGTGGTTTTTACTTTTTTGAAAATGGACTGCCAAAAAACTGAAAATACTCAACACTCCGTCTTAAGAAAATAATTATTATGCATTTGTTTCATTGTGGTTCCAAACCAGCGTACACCGGACAACCTCAACATGTTGAAAGTTTAATCCTTCGTGCTAACATGGAATTTTGAATAGGTCGGCACGGCATCACTTCCGCCTGGCTCGAGTTCGGAGTCATTTTGCTCAATCCGAAGAAAAATCTATTCATGTTCTAGTTAAGTTCGCGAATGAGCTCATATTGAACTTAAAATTATCACGCTGAAATGTAATGGGACTTTAAAATATAAATTCTAGTCCTCTTTGGATACTTGGATTATGTGATACTAGCATTTACTACACATAATTAGACTCGATTGTTAAGTTCTTGTAATCGGAGTACACGATAAACTACAAGATAATTGTTTAATTACACATTATCACCACAAAATTTGATCTTCAAAAAGTTGTACAGAAAAGCCAGAAAGTGCACATTAAAATCAACTTCTGGCACATGCATATCAGAGATCCAATATACATAGATATCATTGGACATTTTGTCCACTTCGTTGCAATTTGTTAACAACATGACTTCAGGTATAGTTGCTTACTGTTAATGCTGTTACAGGAGAGGCTGCGACTCATTTTGCGAGAGTATTTTGCATGTTTTTCAATTTCCAAATATAGTTGATATTGTCAGAGTAATGAGGGAGTTTGGATTTAAAAAAACACCGAAAGCACGTCAAAATCAAATCGAAATTTAACATTGGGTGTAAACTTTCAAGCCTTATAAGAATTCGTAATGTAGTGCACCCAGAGTGAAGTCATTTGCTTATTTTTGGTAATAACAAATCACGGTTTTCCTTGAACCAGCAACCAACTGTTCGTGAAATCTTCTTAGTTAGCACATACATAGATTTTGAGCCCCCCCCCCCCACCCCACCCCCCAAGCTTAAGGAAATTCATTTCTAGAAATGATTCCTCAATTTCTGTTGAATGTTTTAACAACCGCACAGTGATCGATTTGTCAGTCCCCGGTGCGCGTTGGTAATTTTTCTGAATCTGATAAATTCGGACCCCAAGAATCCGAATAAGTGGACAGAGTTAGTCTCCGGTCATTAGTTTACCCGGAAATCCGAATTCGGTTTTTCAACTTTGACCTGCCGTTGTGACGTCATAGGTCAACGTAGAGGCTTCGGGATTTGGAAGCACCGATCCACAGGTTAGTGTTATATTAGATCTTATTAGTTCTAGTTAGTTCTAGTTCCACCCGCAACTCAAAGTTCTAGTTCTAGTTAGTTCCAAAGTATTTCCGATTTGGTTTTAGTTCTTAGTTCTTAGTTCTAGTTTCACTCAAATTTTATTTTAGTTCTAGTTCAATTTAGTTCTACACGGAAGCGTGAGAACTATAACTAAAGAACTCAATTAGAACTCAATTCCAGTACAGTTCTAGTTCCGAAAATGCATATATTTTAGTTCTGGTTCTAGTTCTAAAGTTTACATTGGGTTCTAGTTCTAGTTCCGAGAACTAGAACTGAATAGAGGACTTAGAACTAAGAACTAAGAACTAATATAACACTACCACAGGTTTTCCAACGATGTATCGTTTCCGTTGGGTCATAATGACATGGGTCGGGTCAAATGACCCCGGAGATCAACATTGACCTCGGCTCTGATGCACAGATGCAAATGGCTGCAAACCGAATGCGTAAATCCTAATTGAGAATCCAATGATACCAGAGCCGACGTTTGATGTAGAAACAGTCCAAAAATACTTGAGAGAAAATAAGTTTTGAAGTTGAGATTTGGTCTTTGGCATGGCAAACACGAAATTCTTGTGAGTTTCTCTTGGCAAATTCTTAGTTTAAAGAAAAATTGCCAACGGAAATTCACAAGAATTTGGTCGCAACTTATAAAAGTAATGGTCTTTCGAAGTCACAAGTCTGCAGTTTTTATCTCTTCTTCAAGGTGGTCAAAAATATTTCAAATACAAGAATAGACCCGGCAGCCCAAAAAGTCCGATTTTAGTCACAAATTAAGCTCGTGTGGAAAAAATAGTTGGCACTTACAAATGGTTTAAGGTTCAAAATTTAGTTATTGAGTTGGGCTTGTCGTGTAGTAGTGTGCAGGAAGCAGGACGTGCGGGATGTGTGCCAGAAGAGTGCCATGACTGTTCCGGGTGTATACAAAAGTCGAATAAGTTGCAAGTTGTCGAGTTCCCATAAAATTATACAACCTGAACAAAAAAATATTTTTGACCCGAATTATGATCGGCATCCGCTATGTGTTCGCCACCATGATCCCAAGAGTCTAATGTGGAAACAAATGTCATTTGTTCCACCAGAGGAAGAGAATTTCTCCAAATTTGCCCCGAATGTTGTGGGCTTATTTTTTCACGAACTTTGAAAGTGTTCAGCAAATTGACTTTTTACCCCATGAAAATATAGTACACGATGCATATTATTTGCAAATTTCTAGCCAATTTTATTCACGCATTCAGAAATCAAAAAGTGTGGAAGTTGATACATAGGCGGACTTTCTCATCAAAATTCTGACGGTCTTGCTCATGGAGCCGAAGCTGAAAAATTTGCAGTAGAGAAAACAAAATTTTGTATCGGGCCTACTCCATAGTCAAGACCATGCATCAGGCAATATATTCATATAAATTTTTACCTATAAAAAAACACTTAAGGGGAAAGTGATATTCAGATTATGGTGAAGTGAAAGGGAGGTGCAAAAACGTTTTCGGGCCCGACCTGACATATTTTTTAAAACCGGTACGGACAGCTTGAAATCCAAATCGGAAGAGTGTATTAAACTCCAGGGAGACTATATTTAAAAATAATTAATCCAAGTTGATGTAATTGTAATAGTAATATGTCACTAAAAATACATTCCTGATCTCTATGGGACTGCCCTCGTCGTACGTTCTAGGAGAGAAGTTTTTCAATCCTTACGGCAGACATCGCTACTTTAACGAGGAATTCACAAACGATATGCTTGAAGGCGTATTCAATTTCCTTCATATTTTGATCGTGTTGAGTAAAATCAGACTATTGTGCTCGATAATTGCAACTTCATGTTTATTTTACAACGATTATCGTCTAATCATTTGCAATTAATTAACATAATATAATAAGCCTCTGTCAAGAAAATCTTGACAGAGACTTAGTTTAGTTTTTTGTCTTTGCTTATTTTTTTTTCAAATAGTCAGTTCTATCGATTTCAAACTGCGTCATACATCATCAATATACGTCTATATGTAAAAGTACTTCAATTATTATTTTGAAAACAATATATGCTAAAAATTTCCTAATACATTTCAGACTTCGTTCAGTTTGTTTTTTAGCCTTGGCTTGACACAGTGCGTCGGATTTGAGATGTGAATCAAAGAGAAGAATACTTTCAGCAAGTCCCCTTACGTAACTTTCAGTTACGAAATGGTCAAAAGGAGATACGCATGAAACTTGAGCGTTTTGTATTGAGGACTTTGTCGAACACGAGAAAATCAGAGTCTCGTCTTGTTCTCGCTTTTAGTTGGGCCTGAATTATTTTGAGAAAAGTATCTCGTTACTCACACACTCTTATTTCATACAATCTGGGTATTATCATTTATACATGTCTATGTAAATGTTTTTTAGTTTTGCCATTGATTTAAAAGATTTTCCAAAAATTGCATGTGCAAGTGCGTGCGAACTGCTATTGACTAATTTAAGTCTACCTCCTATTGTTTCATATATATGTCAGTTTTATTATTGACGCTTGATATACTAATGTCGATATAATGGTCAATAAACATAATTTAGGATATTTTCCAGGATGTATGTACGTACGTATATTAAGGAGGAGGTCTAGGGGAACAATAAGGTTCTTCCAGGATAGTATAATTAATTTCTTGGTTGCTCAAATTGTCAGATTTAGATTCAGTATATTCCTGAGCGTACAGTGAAGTAGATTGGTTCTTCTTTTTGGTAAAAAAAAGATTCACGTTATCGATAGCTCGAACGACCAGCAGCCACGGGTAACCTGTCATCACCTCCAAACATAAAGTAAGAATTATTTGGGGGCATAATTTATTGTTCTCACGTCTTCAACTTCAACATTGACAGGACATGAGCATGGTTCCTGAATTGTTCCCAATATTGAGAGTTCTACATATCCTAATGGCTTACAACGTACGGTTGTTATCTAAAAATGAATTATATTTCCTGCGTTTTTCATATTTAACTAACCTGAACTTGTCTAATTATTTGACTTACTGACGAGTGCCAATGCATTTGTATAATTCAGTAGCCGAATTTCTGAGATGGTAAAAGTTGTAATATATATAGAGTCCATATAATTTTCAGAGTCTCAGAAGCTTCAAATCCTCTTCGAATCCAGATAATTTTATATATGAATTGTAAGTAAAAATCTAGCAAAATCTAGAACGATTTCATAAATGAACAGACATTTCATTTCATATTATCAACTGAAATGTAATGGGCTTGTAAATTATTTTTGAATTCAAGTAATATTTTGCGCAAGTCCTGTGGTTTGAATTTACATCTGAAATCATAATTACTTTATTTCAGATCAGGTTTCCTTCGAAATTCTCAAAATGCTCAAAAATACTCAGAAATAATTACAAGCCTGTTATTTTGGAATTATTACACATCCCTCAATTAAACTGTGGTCTAAATCTTTGTAAATATGTGAAATAGTAATGTTGGTGCCTATGTTTTAGGCCGTCTACATTTTTAATTGGTGCTGTTCTTGTTCTCAGTATTCGGTCGTAAATTGGTGTAGTTTATATATAAATTGTCGATCAATTTATTTGCTAGTCGATATGAGAATAGAGAATTTATTACGTAATATTGTAGAAATTTACAAGTACGGAATTTTGAATCTCAAAAATAATATTGTTAATTTCTAAATTCGGTGTGGTTGATTATAAATTAGAGAATCTATTACGGAATATTGTAGGAATTAATTTACGAGTACAAAATCTTAAATCTCAAAAATAATATTGTTAATTTTTGAATTCGTTACGTGCATTGTGCGGTTTATATCCGTGAACACTGCCAAAAATGAAGCGTGATTTATGATCTGGGGTGGGAATACCCTGGATGTCCACAAGAATGAAATATTATTACGGATCGGATGGGAATGAGCATTTGGAGTGAACAGAAGAGTAATATAATTAGTAATGTTACAGCTTTTTTAAAAAAGTTTTCTATTATTATTATGGTTTTATGAATTGAAAGAATATTATACAAATTATAGAGCTTCTAGTACATTAAATATGTAATACACGATTATTGAAATTTTCATCTGCTGTGTTGTGACTTTGAAATTGTTAAAATAAAAATAAAATCATGACTGAACCTAAGGTCCAAATGTGGGTTTGTTTATTTTTGTAAATTATGGTCATAGATCTGGAAACAATTGGAAGTAGTCCAAAAGAGAAGCTCAGCCCGTTAGATCTCAGCTTACTGTTGATACCTATTAATTTAATTATATTATTTATTTTACTCGCGTCGTCTGATATTTGTAATTTTAAAGATCCGAAAACCGTAAAGCAACACTTTTGTTCTCTGTTGTTTGTTTTCATTGAACACACAACATACCTCTCTCTCTAAACGTATTCAATCGAGTCACCTCCTTTCATTATAAGCTTATTTTGCCACTTATTTTTTTTTCGGCGGCTTCGACTCAAATATTTTTGGCAGTTTCATGGTCACTGCAAACCTACAGTGATTCAAACATGAGCCGCGCTTAAGTAAGTTTGCACCAGAGGGACAGAAATAGCTGATTTTAATTATGAAGTAATTTATGTGTATTCGGTTTCATTTCTTGACCAAAGCTGTGTTTTTCTATTAAAAAAAAATTAAACTCGTCTGAATTATGTGACGTGTTGCAACCAACTCGCGTGTATTCCTTAGCTGAATTTTTGAAATCGTAAAAGTTGTAATATACAGCAAAATATTCAAATCCAGACAAATCTGGCTTGGCTAATAATTTTAAATAAACGAAATTTAGTGCTTTCTGGTTCGTTACCTGAAACAAATAATAATATATTTTTCAACTCCGTACAAAGTGTTTCCCATTTTTTCGGAATCGTAAATGTTACAATATGACATCGAAATATTTAAATGCTGAGAATTTTAGATGCACAGTACCAACTTGAATTTAGAGAGAACAATTTCGAGAACGGACTGACATTTAAATTAAAATTGACAGGATGAGATGTAATTGGAATTTGAATTATTTAGTTATTGTCCTCATTGGATCCTCGGATTAGAGAGGACTAGTATTCGGAACCAATAATCGCAAACAATTGATGCGTATTATTTTGTGGAATTCGAATCTTTTTTTCATACTGATACGATTTCACCAGTGTTAGGGAAATTGGAAATATCGGAGTAGTCTAGGGGTTCTGAACTTGTAATCAGTTTCTACGTCAACTATTTAACTAATTTGCAGTTATTATTAATTCTCTGATTTTCTGAATCGGAGTGTAGAGGATATATTTAACTAACAAAGCCAAGAAATTCTCTTTCCGAGTTTCAATTCTGTGGTCCGCTCCTTTACATAAGTATATTCTGAAAACGCCGATAGGGCAGACATGGTCAGTTAGTTTGTAATTTGTATGCATGTATGTACGACTGCCTTGAAGTAGAACATTAGAAAGTTAACAAGTACAGAAACGAACCTCTATACAAGTCGAGGTTCCAACAGAACTATCATGCAGAATATATTTTGACTTTTAATTTATTATTCCGATTTGACATTCAATAAAAAATTTTATTGTTTCATGGCGACTCGAAACGTATGTATAGTGATGCGCGCTCAGCTAGCCTTTCATTACCTCATTCTGTTGAGAGTTCAATCCTTTATGCGAATGTGTTGATTAATTGTTAATGATTTACGGACCGACGATCGGCGTCACTTCCAGAGGACCTCCTTCAGGACACACTAATAACAATATTATTGTCTTTTTCCTCACCGGGGGAAAAAAGATTCTACACCCATCGCATCGCGCATGTTCGGGTCCTATTTTTTTACGGACTTTGGAGGTATTCACCTAATCGAGTTTGATCAAATGAAAATGGGCCTACCGATCTACTTTGAGAAAGCGTCTCGTACTTTGAAAGATGTCCTGCTTAATCTTCTACTACGACGAAGTTGTCCTATTTTATGAAAAATTGATATTCAATACGAAAATATGACATTAGTTTTCAGTTATTTCCCTTAACTTTACTCTCCGTTTTAGAATTAGTTTGGAGAATTTGGTTAAAATTTAGTTACTGAAATTATTTCTGAATTTTTTATGAGAAACTGACTTTCTTAACACTGATACTGATTAAATGATATAACAAATTATGACAATTTCAGCAAGAATACGCGTTCCTTTACTTCGAAATTAGTAATTTTGTGTTTTTTATGAGTACCCAAAAAGTAGTTCCCCAGGTACTACTGGAATGGCCTTCCGTAATCCAAAACAGAAGTTAAGCTCTCTCTCAGGATGTCAAACCACGGCTTAGTATGGATATCAGTTAATTAGAGCACTCTAATTAGTTCAACTGATTTGTAATTTAATGGATGCGAGAAGGAAATACGCAAACACACAATTCCTGTTCCGTGTAATATTACAAGATTCTCGTACCGCTCGCCTGAAATCAATTTCAAAAGATGCACGAACTATTTAGGACAACTAAAATATTTTCACACTTAATTTATAATTCTGACGGCTTTGATTTTTGATACAATTATTGAAATATTATTGGTTATTTCGTAACGTCTGCACAACATTGATAACACATCATTGATATGTTGTGAGTTCGATCCTTCGGGCTAACATGTGATAACACGTTCAAATCTGGCTGATTACACACTATTCAGACTGGTCCACACAAAAGTTATTCAGTTCATTCTCTAATTTGGCACTTCATTTTTTTCCCGGCGGCGTATACTACTAATAACTCTAGCTTATTTTTACATGGCGTCCCGAAACCTATAGCGATGCACGCACAGGCAGCCCTTTACGACATCGATATGTTGAGTGTTGACAGTTCGATCCGTTGGGCTAACATGTATTGTAGTTTTGGGAATGATTCCAAATAAACCGTCGGCATTACTTCCACGTGTGTTCAGCGTCGTTTTCTTCACGAAACAAAATCATCTCACTGAATAGAAAATAATTTATCATACCAAAAATATTTTGTGATTGCAAATCGGGAATCCTCATAGTAAGTTTAGGCCCAACGGAGTCATAACTGGTTGTGTCATTTTCTGACAAAAAATTTGTTGCTTTCCCATTTGAAAGAATTTTTGGGTGTACGGTTTGATTTTCTGAGAAAGAACTCTTTTCAAAACGAATTGTAGGTGTTTGACTTCTTATTTATTAAAAGCTCTTGGAAAATAAACCCTTTAAGTACCTGCAGGTTCAGTTTCGAGAACTTGAACCATAGCGCAAGTACAACAAGGATTATAACTTAAAACGTTATGCTAAGGTGAACCTATCCGCAGCATTATCTAGGCGCTATACGAAAATAACACTGAGATTCCAATAGCACAAATAGCACAGTAATTTGGGTTTGAACTTTATTGTATCTATTTTATACCAATTTATAGTTCTCCAACTTTATGGCGATTGCTGTATTCTTTATTCATGATCAAATTGATTACTAAATCATAGCTTGAGTTATGGGCTTCATTGGTAATTACACAAATGAATTTTTTTGGAAATACGTTATTCCATTGGTCAATTTAATTTAAATAATTCCAATTACTAGTTTGCCATCTTGAGAAAGTATTTAGCCAACTTGTCTGTATTTTATTTGAATGACAGTGTCGCGACGCTTGTGTTGTATTGAGAAGCTGACTTTTTGGAATCGTAGAGTTTGTAATATACATAGAGATAATTAAGTTCCGACAACTTTAGACGCACAAGCCAAAGAAAAGTCTAGATAAAACACTTTCGAGAATGAACTGACATTTTATTAAAATTAACAGGCGGAAATGTAATGGGACCTTAAATTATTAGTTAAGAGTCCTCATTCTATACGTGGATTAGAGGTAGCTTGTATTTCTAACGAAGATGGATTTATTATCTCATCAGGTCTTTGTTCGGGGCGCACGAAAGCATTCACGATAATCCAAATTATGACACATTATCTTCACAAGATTATATTTTCGTAAGAGAGATGTGGAAAAATCTACCTGTCCACACAAGAGTCCACTTCTAGAACTGACAAACCTCAGGTAAAATTTCTACGAGAATGAGGGGATAATATTGATGCTTTCATTTTACATTTTCCACGTGCTCATGTTTTTCAGCCTTAACGATGAAGGATAATGTTGAGATAGACTTCTGAACTTGTAACCAGTTTCTACGTCAGCTTTATAATGAATCTCTAGTTATATTCCATATTCCGATTTTCATAGCGTTTGCATGTATTCACGCAAAATTGAGCTTTATGTTTTGAATCCTAATGCAATGAACCAATTCTCTTCAATAGTTGCAGTTTTTTCGTCCTCTTGTTTACAGCAGTTCTTCCTGAAAATACTGACCTCATAAACTGGATGGAGATCTGGTAATAATATTGAAATAGTCAAAAATATTACGTACAGGGTGTTCCAAATATGAACATATCGGGTTTCAAAAATTTATGGTTTCCAAAATATGGACTAGTTCTTCAAAAAAGTTATTTGAATTGAATTTTCAAAAATATTTGCTTTATTTACAATTTTGACATTTTTCGACTAGTGAAGGGTATCCTCGCTAGAGCGGTCATTCTGTGTACACTCCAGGAAATCTGGACTGGAAACTGGAACACTGGAAACTTAATTTCATTTTTTTTGGTCGATATTTCTTTTCAAACCTTCCCGATATCTAAATATATCATTTTTAAAATTTTGTTTTTCGCAATTCAGATTTTCTAAATTTCAAGAATTTTGCTTAGATTCAGAAATTTTACACCTTCGCGATGTCGTATGCTCATCGCGTTGTTAGGCTCCGGCAGTGTAAAAATAAAAATGACCGTTACAGCGAGAATAGTCTGCATAATCGGAAAATGTCAAAATTGCAAAAAGAACAAGTCCTTCTAAAATTTCAATAATTTTTTTTATTCAGCCCGTATTTTGGAAACTATGAATTTTCAAAACCCGATATATTCATTTGGAACACACTGTTATAGTGCATCATTAACTGTAGAAACATTGAATCTGATTCATACAGCAATATGAACATACTTTTCTTATATTAGAACTCTCTGCTAATCTTGCCAAAGTGCTTGTCTGAACAGCAAATCCAATAAATTTAAGTCCAACAAATTTTCAGTACTATCTCTGCATTACGGACTACCTCAATAAAGCTTTACCACCTACTGATTGCGTTGAGTATGTAAAATAAATAATCATACCAGAAATATTTTGAAATTTTGAATTGGGAATCCTCAAACTGAATTTGGACGCAACTTAGTCGTATATAAGAAGTGTCGTCTTCTGCCAAGAATTACTTCCTCCTGCTCTTAAAAGAATATTTGGGTGTTCGGTTTTGTTTATGAACCAAAGCTCTGGTTTTTCCTCCTCGTAACATGTTTAACAAACTCGTCTGAGTATTGTGCGAATAGTGACGATTGCAATTGCAATTCGTTTGTAATATAGAGTTGCTAAATTTTTGAAGTCATAAAGGTTGCAATATACGGCCAAATATTCAATACTGATGATTTTGGCAACGCTTGCCGATTTGCAAACGGAATTCGAAATGAGAGTTTGAGGTAAAACCTACAGAATTTGTCGAGGTTGGCTTGAAAGTTCTATCAAAGGTATGGTAATATGGTGGTGAAGTTGGTTACTCAAGATTTTATCGTTTTCACTGCTGTTGAGGCCAAAGAGTATGCAAAAAAGGAAGAGACATAATTTTTTGTTTTCGCTCGCACGCTGCGCGCGAAGGCTCTTTCATGTTGATTTTAAATGTGATGTAAGAGATGACATCTGTGGTGACGTTTCCAACGATCTGTACCAATTGGTTATATTGTAGAATCTGAGACACGATGACGACAATACAAATTAGTCACCCCGTGTTTGTTCTTTGGGGCACATATATTCACTGTGCGCACCTGACGAAAAGCTGGTTTTACCTATTACATCTTCTACCGCGATGGATAGAGCGTTGACTTGTACACCGCACTATTAGACTGACATTACCTCATCACAGACCTACCGTACAACTAATTTTAGAGTATAAATACCTTGGCACTTCATTTATTTTTCCGGCGGCATAAATATTTTTGACTTATTATTTTATGTCTCAAAAACTGTAGCGTAATATTTTTGACTATTGTTTTATGATGTCTCGAAAACTGTAGCGCTGCACCCACAGACAGCCGTCTATTGCCTCATTAAATTGAGAGTCCAACCATTTGGGCTGACATGTGGATTTAGTTTTGAGCGATTGCTATCGGCATCACTTCCGCAAAGCTCACTTTGTTTCTTCAGGAGACAATACAGTGGCTTTGCGTAGAAAGTCAATCGTCGAACCAAAAATAATTTGCGGTTGCGAGTTAACGAATCCTCAGGCGAAGTTTGCAGTTAGACAGTAGATATATATCGCTTAGAAATATAGTTACACAGCGCTTACGCTGTTTAATTTTAACAAGTAATCAACATCTCCATCAAATAGCTGTACGGTTCCAGTGATCTGAATTTTCTTGTAGGTTAATACTCGGTTTCCAGACTTTTCGAATCGAAGATTAGAACGAGAATATGAAATGTTGCGAGAATCCTAACCGAACAAACCGAGTCTCCACATGAATTTCAATTCAACGGACCTCTTGTTTGGAGCAGTTTATTCTGAAAACACTGCAAAATAAGGAAGGGCGGGGTGGAGATCTTGATAATAAAAATCGAGTAATAGAGTATGAAAAAATTCAAGTTCAACATAATCATCTCTCAAAAAATATTGATAGTGATCCATGCACCATATGAATCCAAGTGTGTTATGATAGAAATGTCAGATGGTGATGACGATGAGTGAGGAAATTACTGAATGACCCCCTGTAGTAATGAACAATGACATATCTTAACCGTTAACCAAGGATATTTTGATCACTCTTGCATAAGCTAGCCTTTGCTGGAGACGAGTCCATTGATACAAAAACAAAAAATATATCGACACTTCATTATTCCGAAGGGTTTTAGTAAATTAAAATAATTCTGACATATTGAATCTTGTCGTGGCGAAACCAACCGAGGTAACTGATTATTGGAATTGCGTTATTTTGACTCTAAAATTGATAAAATGAAATTGAGAGGGAAATTGTGACTAAAGAGGTCAGTGTCAAATGTGGATTTTATTTCTAGTTGTAAGATAGAATATTGTTTATTTTCTTTTATTCACGTAAAATATTTTAAGAATTCCAAAATTTCTTGGCTTCGTAAATGAGTACTTGATGGAAAGTTTAAACGTTATAGGTCTGCAACAATCTAGATTCTACCTATCTTCAAGTTAGCATCACCCGATTCATCAAGCACTCATTTACGAAGCCGAGAAATTTTGGAATGCTTAAAATTAGTTGTAAGATGTTCAGAAATATGAATTACAAAGACAACGCTTACGTAATTTAATTGGAAGTTCAACGCTAAATTCTGTAAATAAGTGTGCTGAAAGCTCTGATCTACATAAAAATACGAATACACCAGCCTTCTGGTCTTCGTCTTAAATATCTGCTATATAATATCTTAATATCAAATAATTTTAGTGAAATGTGTAAATTTGTAATTGATTTGTTTATATGGTGTCACCGAGGGGAGAGCAGCAGTATGTTTTTTAATTTTGAATTAATGAATTGCTGACCTGGCTAGACATCTGAATAAAACTGAAATCTCATGAACCTAAATTACAGTGACATTGTACTCAATTAAGATTAATATTCAATTTTCCAATTTCTCGAATTGGAAAATCGGTAACAAATGAAAATAAGCTGATAATCAATTATATTATATTATTTTATTCATTACGAACCTCATTCGGTATATAATTCAATAGATGTGAACAACAATTAGCCGCATTTCCGGCCATGTAGCACAAATTTGGTCAGTTATTCCGAGCGCTCCAAATTCCAAATTCATAATACCTTTGCAAGTAATTAATTTATTATTCCCACGGCTTGGACTTTCAATAAATTATTAGTATATTAATATATATTAATATATTAACTTCATGTTGTCTCCAGACCTGAAGTGATGTGCGAACATGCATCCTTCAGGAGGCTATACCATTGTATTGAGTGTAAAAGCTCTTCTATTTCAATTATTATTGAATACAGTTGATATGAACAAATCACAAACAGACGTTCTGACGAGAGAGACATGTAATATTACCGACATGTCATGACTTCTCCTGATTATATTGAGCAAAAGCAGTAAACTGCCTGACAGAGAAGCGAACTTTGGAAGAAAGTAAAGATGGAGAGAGAGGAGAAAGTAAATTCAATATTTAAGGTGAAAGAGGGATAGACAGAGAGAAGAGTTGGAGTCAAGAAGAGAAGAGAGAGAGGAAGTATATGTATTTAAATATTTAAGGAGGAAGAGAGCTTTCGGCAATTAACAGTTGAACTCAATGCAATAAACAAAGTCAAAATCCAAGTCCTACCTTGCCTGCCATTTCCCAACACGTTTAGGACAACAAAAATGAGGAACATGTAATACACTGGGAAGATGCCGAAATTATTCACTGTGAGCCTCGATATAGATTTTGGAAAACAAAGGAAGCGTTTATGATTCAACAACGTAAGCCGCAAACACTAATGAACAGAAAAGAAGGAGCTGACTATCGCATAGACCCGATTTAGAAAATTATTCCACCAACACTTTGAATCAATTGACGTCTCTACGAGAATATGTTTGTTTAGATCAGCCATAAATAGGTACAATTTTTGTCTCATATGGTGACAGCTGTTATTTCTGACTTGGACTGTCATTTTTGTAATTCTGAGTAAGTCTATAAATATGTACGACCATCGCTTACCTTAGTTTGGTTTACCTTAGTAAACCAAAGCACATAGTATTTAATCTCGTAAATTAGACATAATTTTACTCATTGTTTTACCAGTTCTCATGTTTTTGTAGTCCCTGATGACACAGACAGTAAGTTTCTGAAACGTTGAACATTAAATGAATCGTTCAAAACATCATTCGAGTAACCCGAAATATGCTTGACTTTAATACGAAAACCGAGTGGAAAGCCTTCCAACATTAAAAGTTAAAACCTATCACATAAGATTTCGAAGCAAAAGAACTTTGATTTAAAATCAACCACTGGTTAATTCGCATTACACAGTAAAGTACCCCTCGTAGTAGTTCGATTTTGCTGGCTAACTGTAGCTGTGACCTAAGCGTCATGCATGTCAAGTTTGAAGTCGATGAGAGGAGAATTGCTCAAGTTATCGAGTTATCGACTTCCACACTTCCACCACGAGTTATCCACTTCCACATTTTTAATTGAAATGTTCACACGGATTAAATTACAATAGTATTAACTTAATTGACAATTTCATCCACTACATTAACTTTTGAACATTTGAATGGAATCGGAATTATTGAGATTAGCCGACGAGTGTGTACGCTGTAATTGGCCACGTTACTAGGGGCGACCGAATGACCTATTCATATGGAGAGGCAGACTAATTCTAAGGAGGGTCAAGCAGGTGGTCAGGAGAGCAGAAAAGTAAGAAACAATGAGAACTGCTCAAAATTTTATCCGACACCCCACCACATAAGGATGGCATAGTAAATGAAATGTCTATATAGGGAAAATACATTAGCGGCCATCTTATTTTTTTTAATTTCTCATTTTGGGAAAGCGAGATTCATCCCAATGACAACCAATACAGAATATCTATAGGCAGATTAACATTGGTCGGGAAACCAGGTTTTCGTAGTACATTGGCATAGGATGCCCGACCAGGCAAAAATAAAAGTTGTTATTTTAGTTGTTGATTAGTTGTCGGCTCTCCTAGAAAACTGAATGACCTGCTTGACCCTCTTTGACTAATTCTTTCCTCCGAGAGCAAGATAGAATTGATAATTACTGTGGCTGTCAATTTTGGACGAATGATATTTTGCACCACAATCGTTTCAGTTCTAATATATTTTGACGTGATCTGAACCTTACGTTTGGAAACTGTATACGTCCTTTAATTTGGTCGAGTTTAATCAAAAATTAAGTTTTTGTACGAATCAATGTTATTTAGAACGATGGTGTTGCCACTAGTGAACTGAGGCCTTGACACATCCATCCGCTAGTTTTGTAACTCCATGCCGATTACTTCAATTTTTAGTTTTAGTGAAATTCGACTAGAACTAGTAGCTTCCATTTTCCTGCATTCTTTTGAGAATTTTAAAGTAATGAATTGAACGGACTACTAAACAATTTTTGAGACCAACAAGTATAAGATTGAGTGTAATTCAAATGTGAAAGTAAAGATTGCTAAAGAGTATCCGTCGAAATTGAGAAAATTGATTCTGGCCAAGCTTCAAGTTTCACCGTTAAGCGGTACCGCAATTGCCATGTATGGATTTATATACATACTATATTATTATATATTACTTTATATATTATACTTTATATAGATTATATATATACTTTGGTAGCACCCACGGACTCATTGGGTGACATTATGCCCGTGTCAGGCGTAGAATATTTTGACTCGACATTACCGTACTTGTCGAATTGGGAGGATGGTTCAAAATGAAAACAAGTCTCTCAGTTGTCGGCTGAACATATTCATATTCTGTATAATTCTGTAATCTTCATGCTTAGGTATGTAAGAATTATGTCAGGTAAAACCTGCAAGAATGAACTGACATAATATTTTAAATTATGTATCACGCAGAAATGTAGTCGGACTTAAAATTATTAGTCATAGTCTTCATTGGATCTTTGGGTTAGGGAGGACTAGGATTTCTTACGCATAATTTATATTTGATTGCCATCATCATTGCCAAGCCAGACTTGAATTCCCTTGTACAAAAACTTTTCCTCTGCCTCTCTGCGAAATTACATCAGAAATCTTTCTGTCAATACCAAACAGACTACGCTGTCAAAAATTCACCGAACTGACCGAACGCTATGTCGAAAATCTTTGTTAAGGTAATAAAAATACATAAACTTTAATTTAAATCTGGTAATGGTATATTTTCAAAACAAAATCCTTTCCAAATCTCAAAAAAATCTACTCCACGTAATTTACATTCATTAATTGTGGACGTTTCTATTATGCAGGTTTTTCTACTTCTTCTGACGATGGGAAAATTGGCTGAATTTGCTGTTCTGAACGGAACAGGAAACAATCGCACGGTTTATTTGTCGGATTTCACAACTAATTCGTCGACTCGACTTGGGTTTGCTGTCAGCAACAAGTCCATTGCAGACACCTCATCTAATTACGACGAGTTTGGGACCGAATCTCCGGAAGTTAAATTGGAGAAGGTGAATCATGGAGATATATTTGCCAATGGTAACGAGGCTGGAACCGAATCTCCGGAAACCTACTCGGGGAAAGTGAATCTCACGAAGCAGTACATTTATGACGTCATTTATGGAGTCCTTATTTTTTGGGGTCTGATGATTGTCGTTGTCCAGGGCTATGCTATTTACTTTGGATGTCTCACTGACATTCGGGAAATCTATCAAGAGAGATTTGGAAGAAATGCACGTCGCCCCCACGATCCGTCCCTTGTGGTCCACTACCAGGCGGCTGATCCATCATCAACCAACTGAAAGTTTATTTCGAACTTAACATTCGTGGATTCCGGGTTTATAATTTCTTTCAATGAAGTTGCATTGTTTTTTTTTTAAATCACGATGTTATGAATACCAAGTTCAAATTACAAAATTATTCAAGACCATGACTACATTTGCTGATATTGATAAAATGATTTTACTGCTTTAATAAACATGTATGCATTGATTCTCAAAAACCTGTATCGAATTCTTGAAGCATCGTATTAGGACGCATAATTGTGATCATGAAGAGGGTTCAATTTTCTGTCCCAGCATCTTCTCATGGCATTAATTAATTTAGACTTTTCTTGCACGTCAGTCTTAAAAGTTTCGATGTTGTCAATGTAGACGTGGTCATAACAAAATCCTTCAAATCCTTCATGATGTCTTGGTCCTCCTCTAGTGAAAACTTCATTATTGATAAGAACATCAACACATTTCGGAATATCCTTCACCCAGTTGTTCCTCCTGGAGTTATGCCGGACGTCCAAGTCAGTACCCGTGACAAAATTTAATAGATCAATTCTGATTTCATTCGTTATGTCGAATGCTTGGCTTCTTCTTTCCATCGTCACTGGTTTATAGTTTTCATAATTTTGTAACACGTGGTCTGCAGTCATACTTAGTAGTAGTTAGTAATAGTAGTAAGTTAATAATAGTAGTAATAGTAGGTAGTACTCCGATTTAATTAAATTGATATTAGGAAAATAGGAAATAAAGAGTTCCTAACCTTTCAGAAACTTGTTTACAAATTCGTTGAATAAATCCATTTCAATATTTCTTCCTGGCTCCCCGTTCATGTTCACTGTTGAATTCCACAGCAAGTCATGCTGAATGTGCGGAGGAGAACATCCTCCCAGCATTGCCAAAACGCGATGGCAAATTCGAAAATAATTGTAATGCTTCTTATTCCGGAGTTGGATTAAATGAATTTTACTGTAGCTTTTCATTTTATCTCCAGAGTTTTCACGAATTGCGTCACGATAACCTTCTTGGTTTAAAGCCGAGAACATCACAGCCCTGGAGTACATGACCACACTGTCTTGGCAGAATAATCGGCATTCGTCGCAGCAGTACCACGTGTCATGCATTTTCTTGGGAGGGGAATTATATTTGCAAGGCCGTTGTGAATATGAAGATTCAGTTACGAAGGTTGTTAAACACTTCTTGTGGTACCAAGAGAATTCTTGGCATTCCCGGTTGTCACATCCTACCCAGTCTTTAGTTTCTCCATGTTTGAAAGTTCGCCTGCATATGCAGTAGCTGCAGTACAAAATGACATTATGACTCATTCTAACATGTACATTAAGAATTACAGTCGCCAATCTACAACCTAAAAATTTTGAGTTAAAACTGAGGTATGTGCTATATGTGACGATTCATTCTTGTCGAACCTAGTTTGCGACACAGATTTCCCGATGTCATGCCACTCGAAATTTACAATCTTTTGAGCAATAGTATCCAGAAGAATTTGAAGCTTCGATTCGTCAAGTTCGTCAAGGTACTTGGGATTGTCCTTGGTAATTAGTTGTAACTGTTCCTTACAAAATGCCACACAATATCCGTGCAAGGCGAATCGAATAAAATCAACTGTGGGATTGAACTTAGTTTTCATTTCGAGACCGGCCTGGAGGAATAATAAATATTTTTCATATGTTGTAAATTGATAGATGTCATGACAGAAGTTAATGATATGCTCTTACTTGCGTATGAGAAAACAGTGCCCTCAAGTGCGGCAAGCTACCTTTTCCAAAGTGTAGTTCATACGACTTGAGAAGACATTTCATATCATCCTG
>JAQFYE010001020.1:0-26529 GCA_034694305.1 Protaphorura glebata | reverse complement strand
GGCTGAGGCCAGGACCAGGACCGGACCGGTGGTGCTGACGTTGGGACCGGGACCGGGACCGGACCGGACCGTATATATATGTACATGTAATTAGCATGTACCGGTCCGGTCCTAACGGTCCAATCCCGGTCCGAAACGCAGAACCGGGACTGGACCGGGATTGGACCGTTGTCACCGGTCCTAAAAAACATTGGACCGGGACCGTCCGAGCCCTACTGACGACTTACAGTGAAAGTCAAAGTAGAAGTCACATACGGCATCGTACATGCCCACCTGCGAATATCTATCGGGCAAACGGTTCAATTTTTGGAGGTAGGATCTTCACAATAGTTGTTCAGGATCACAAGGGCTAAATAATCGACGGAATTCCAACGGCGTACATTTGTGCATAGGGATTGTGCCCCGTCCTTTGAAATGTGATATGACGGTAGCGAGTTTAGGCCCAAATCTGGTAAAGTCCTTGCCCATCTAAATTTTACATTTAAAAGTTGTCCCTCGTTAGAGTAGATTCCGAGCAGAATGGGAATTTTGGTCAAACAAGCAAGTGAAACAAAGTAGTGAAGAGACGAGAGAGAGAATGAAATGAGAGCCAAGCCAGTGGTAGGGCCCTGAGTCTGTCTACAATGAAATCCGATCAAATTCTCTATATTTATTTACTTTGGTTGAGAGAAATGGAATTCCTGGGAGCACTAGGAACTACATATGTAGGTTTAGGTTTAATACTTTAGGACCTAAGTTATGTTTACGGACTCGGGTCTACAGGGAATAAATGAGAGTCAGTTTTATTCAATGTCTATTTGAAAGTCCTTCTGTCTCCTATCTCCCACAGTTTTCTCTGTTCCTTTCCTACTTTTCATCCTCTTCTGAATGATATGGACCGGGAGGCTGAGACTGAGGACTAGGACTCAGGATATGAGCCCATGATGATGATGGACGAGATGAAACAAATGCAAATAAGGATTTGTGTGGAATGAATTATGCGAAAACCACTCCTGGATAGGGCACCTAAGGAAAAAGTAAGTATCTAGGAGAAGAACTATTCATAGTCAAGACTTCAAGTCTCTTATATTACGTAGGAAGACAAGATCAGCTCAAGTCAAACAGACTTCAGTCTTGACTTGACTCAACAACATCATTTATTAAATGGAAAAATTGTTTTAATCTTTAGAAATCGCTCGTGCGGAGATTCAACATCCTTGCTTTCGGGGTCGTTGAGATTTTACAAGTTTTAAATCAAAATCATAGTCTTCTTAGGATTCTCAAGTACTATCAGATCCTCAAGCATGATACTGGTACTGGTACTCTGATGAAATTAATGGATTTGCCAATAAACTTACAATTTTCTTCTACTGAGAAATCCATTAGTAATTGAGACGACATGATAATAAGTGATCTTTCGTGATGTTGAGTGCTGAATAAGTATTCATCAGTAAGCAAGAAAATTAACACAAAGTGCAAGTAATTATTGAAACAACAGCCCAAATTACAGTTTTTGGAGCACTTATCCTTAAGATAGCCGTTCAGGCGATGTAAATTTAAAAAAAAAAATGAATTTTACTCATTAATTGATATTCGCCTTAAAGCATGGTTAGATGCGCACTGGCTCGTAAGGAGGGTGATTCCAAGTTATGCTTACTGGACTATATCATCTTCGAGGAATTGAATCCTCAACATATGGAAAAAGCCAGGACTAGCTCGTTTGTGCTGAGGAAATTCATTGTGGTAATAATTTCCATTTACGTATTGACCCGGATGGTAATCACATTGACCTTGATGAAATTTAACTTGAATGACTTTCTCCAGTGAAAGCATTTCTACGTGAATGCATTAAAATCGAGGCTGACCTTGTTGTTTAATTTATTCAAGTGAAATAACAAACTCCACAATTCAGGTCACATGATATAGAGAAGGAATGAGAATAATTAAATTTAATCTAAAATGTTCACTGAAAGGTCAAGGAAAGTCAGATTCCAACAAAATTTCAACAAGTTGTACTTACTTATAATTCGAAATCATGTATTCTAAAATTATTTGAGAGGACTTGACTCGAAGTCTTTACACGCGACAGAGGTTTGATTCTTGGAAACTAGAATTTGGTTCAGAACTACATACAAATCAGATTTTAGATTCCCGGAAACTCTTGTTTTACTTGGCCACACAAAACAGAAGTTCTGAGAACTAGAGGAAAGTACTTTGTAGTACATTGTGCATTGTCACAGAGAGTGAAAGCTACTCCTGTGGTAACTCCTGTCCTGAGTGAGTGTACGAGTACTTTGTCCTTTGATTCCATTCTCAAGCTCTAACAACGTTTCATCATTAATCAATTCTGAAGAGTGATTTAATTACAACTCTGCTACGGTCTCAATTATTTAACCATTTTGTATGTTTTCTATTTACTTTTAAGGGTTTTGAGCTTGATGATGATTATGACGATGAGGACTTTAGTGGCGTCACACCAAAACTTCCCTGTCGGCTCTTTCCTTATTCTTGTATTATTTAAATGTCCCAAACGTTAGTTTTCTCAGGGTTCTTCACTTTTCACAAGGTAAACATATCTGATGTAAAGTTCAGGGGAAAATTAGTAATCATAATAATATTCGGCGTATTAACGGTACCCGAAGAAGTAAGGAAACCCTACTAAACGCAAGTACCATATGTTGTCAGTCAGAGGGATCGGACCATACACACAGAGAGAAACGATAAGAGTCTGCATGCAATCCTATGTGATAATGATCGTAAATTTTACATCCGAATGCTATCCCTTGTCAGTTTGAGGTTCAGTTCAGAAACATTGATTGGACTGACTTAGAGAGAGAGAGACGACATGACAAGAACCCATTGTTTTCATTTACTTGTCCTTCCATTCATTTCCCTACACAATTCATCAAAACCTCATTTGCTCCTCTTCTATTCTCCATTCAATCCTCAAACTACTACAAGTTTAATTTCGCATGAATCCAATGCTCTTCATTTATTTATGACACCCACTCTTCTCACAAACCTCAAACTCCTCATCATTTCACTCAGTCATCATAATTGCGACCTGCTCCATAAAACCAACACAAAAGGAATTTTATTTCCCTAGAATTCTTCTACACATGGGTACGGCCAAACTTGTTCCTAATTAAAAAATATTTATTCTCAGTTTGAATACTTTCCAGAAATATGAATAATCCTCGTAGAAATAGACGATAATACATTATTTAACTCAGAATGTGTGATATCTGAATTCTGTCATTGTACAAGTCAGAGTAGATAAGTCCAGAGTATAACCCCCAGTGTTTTTTAATACTACTCTACTTGTTAATTTTTGATAACTTTTGAATGTCATGCCTTAATGTAATGCACCCTTCAGCGTATAAAAAAAACTGAACAGAAAACGAGAAAGCATTGTTGATTGTGATTGAATTCTTGAATCTTTAAACTGGTTTGAAATGTTATTTATGCTGAATTACTGAGCGGAGGTTGAACATGCTTATTCACTCGATTCGCGTGCATTCTCTGGACCAACCCAGGAGTTTGAGAATGGAATGTTTGCTTAATACCAGGTTTTATGTGAATCAAATTTCAATTTCGTGACAATGATCGTTTAATTAAATCCTCAAACAAGTTGCTACTTACTCTTTCCTTCATGTCGTCGTGTGGTGGTGAATGTGGAATTCTTAATGTTTTCGCATTCCATACCATGGTGTCGACATTTAACGTGACGAGGGATATCTCGTCATTGTCAACAAAGCAGATTCCATTGCTCCAATGTTTTATTCGAGATCCAGCAACGTTTTGTTCAATAAATGCTGTAGAACTGTCAGGATATTCGAAAATTGAACATAATAATCGTTTTAATTTTTCAATAATAACTTGGCCAACATTTGAAGTAATTTCTCCTATTAATTTACTTTACTCATAAGTAATTAAAAAATACTGTCGTACTTTTCGTACAGGAATTGGTATGCTACCTATAGTCATCGCAGGAAAATTCGGCTTAAAATTCTGTAATTTTGAATTGAAATTGATTGGACCGAAA
This sequence comes from Protaphorura glebata, assembly GCA_034694305.1. Classification (NCBI taxonomy): domain Eukaryota; kingdom Metazoa; phylum Arthropoda; class Collembola; order Poduromorpha; family Onychiuridae; genus Protaphorura; species Protaphorura glebata. Next base: position 22,505 of record JAQFYE010001020.1, on the reverse strand, counting down.
AAAAGTTCAATTATTTCTATGTTCATCTCTACTTTGCGTATCAAAAAACGTGCAAATGGGATTTATACACAACCTGTATCATGGACTTAATTAATAGATATAAAACCTACCTCCAAATTCCAATACATTTTGTTCCGCCTCTGGCTCATACCACGAATTGATTTCAATAAAATGTGGCAAAGTAATACTGAATGAAATATGATTCTGTGGTTAGGAGGGTTCGCGACCATCAGAGTTTATAGTTTATATGAGCTAAGGATGATTTAGTGAACTTGTTCACAGACGAAAGATTCTCAGAGCCACCCAAAGCTATGAAGGAACATACAAGATGATGATAATGATAATGAGGTGAATGATGATGATGAAGGAGATAATGAAATAATAAAAAATATCTTCAAGTTTTTGGATGCGAAAAGCCAAGGCAAGAAGACAAGGCAAAGAAAGTTTTTCTCTTGTGATGTACACAGAGAATGAATCCTTTGTCGTTCTTTCTTCTCCTCATGGCATCCCTCATTATAAAATACATTAGAAGGAACGGAACGGAGCTAGAATCATAGAGTTCTAGAATAATGGAGCACTACGAAGTGAACATTGGGAAGTAGGCAGGAGGATTTTGGTTGTGATTAATTGCTCATTGTGTTGGTTGGCTGGAAGCATTGGGCATATCATTTTATTATTCTCTTCTTTTACTTTTCCTTCTTCCTCCCGTATCTTTTGACTTCAAGAAGAAATCCACCTAATATGTACAACTTCTTACTTCAAAAACTATATATGTTAAAGTCTAATCCCATTTTTACACAAATGTTGCTAATTTTTCAAGCGATTAAGAAAAATCGCAACAAAAGAACACTGATGACACAAATAGACAGTTGGATTTTGGTGAATGTTTGATCTAGACCACCGTGACAACTTTTGTGAAGGTTATACCCCGAAAAGTCCGACCGTTTGACCACTGGACATGCATTGGCGAAATTGCCCTTGTGACGTTATGAATGCGTCATGGAAGCATTCCTTTAAACTCCGAACTAACTTCTAAAATGCATTAAAACTAACTAAAACTCGTGTTATTTGTATACATTTGACCTGAAAATGCAGAAAGACTTCAACATAGAGATTTTTAAAAAGTTATGTACTTTTTGATAGAACAAATGGGTCTAACATGAGAATTCTCATGGGCACCACAAGGACATACGCAGACGTTACGCACATCACAGCCCAGGGTTGGGTTATTCAGTTGAAAGCACTCCATTATTTTGAAACCAGCAAAGCGGACTTAAGCCACATTGTGGATTGTACTCCCTCAGTTCTAAATGTACTTTTTATTTGGTTGACGACGAGTGGTTGTCTGACTCGTCTACGTTCTTTTCCTTCATAAAGGTTTTTGCATGAGACAGCGAATTCCTAAATGAATGAGAAAGTTCCGCGGTCTGTAAACCTTTGTTTTCCTCCGGAGCCAAGAATCTTGACTATAGAATGTGCTGGATATTGTATCATATACAAGGAATGTTATGTTAGAATCATATCACAATATAATCACCCGAAATACAACATAGTCGCAAATAATTGCACCAGGTGAATCTCGGCTCAAGTTGGCACCACTAACTGATGGTGATTTTCCAAACTCTCTGGAAACTGGATGTCGCGTTCGATTTTACTAGTAAAATCGTTCAACAAAGTTTTAATCAACGATTTCATCGAAAAAGTCTTCGACAAGTGAATAGACGTCACAGTTAGTTTTTATGGAAATGGGTAAGTGATAGATTATTCACCATCATGAGATTCATTGTAGAAAGTATTGGGACAAATCAAATCAGGAATATCCTGAAGTTCACCTCCACTTTTAGATTTTTTTTATATCTAGGGGTACCTTCCGCAGGCCAAATGAATGGCAGTTTAAATTCAGCCGAAGTTAGTGCAAGTGTGACACATGATCAACTCTTGAAGCGATGTGCAGTAATGTTAGCATATTTTCGAGTTATTATTATTCATACTCCAAATAAACTGAATTTTCCTCAAATTATTACTCAATATAGCCCGGCGTTACTGTAGCCCAGGAAGTAATTCTTTCGAAAAGGCTGAATCGTACACCAAATTCGTACTTGATGACGTCCGCCCTTACTTTAACTAAGAACATACTAATTCCCATCCCAAAAAAAGCTGACTCTTACCCGATTTAAACTGAGTTGACCCCAGAACTTCAATTTTTAATTTGATTGACCTTAAAATGTTAATTTACGAGGAGTCTCTGTTCAAGTACCTGGGTAGCTGAGGAAAACATCCCTTGTTGGAGACTCGTAGGATATATGTTTTGATAAGGACGTGTTTAATAAATGCACTTATGACTAGAACTACGTGTTCTAATTTATTAGATCACTGTTTGCATAATTTAGTACAAGATCTGCCCAGGTATTCAAGATTAGTGTCATTTCATTAGCTGGGCTTGGCAAAAGCCACTCCCTTAACTCTTATCTGTTCGCACGACTCCTCACACGCCTCGTAGAGTCATAAATGTAACAAAGTAGGGCTAAAGGTTGAGCCGACACATTAGATGGGAATTATGGAATGAAATGTCGGAGATTATTACAATTACTTATGGTGTAGTGTGCGTAGAATATTCTACACGTATGTTAGGGAAAACCAATCCACTGCACGCACTAGAATTTGTTGGCCCAAACAAATGAGACAAAGTTACACACAGAGACACAGGCGTTGGTCCATGGAATGAATCCTTTCCTTCATTTTATAGTTTCGTTTCACGGGAGACCGACGAAGCCCAAAGGTTGTTAGAATAGAAATATATGTACTCCTAGGGGCTAAATACGTCACCGGTAACACGCAAAATCAGGCTAAATACTTATATCCATTGGCACAAAAGCTCATAAAATAGGGTCGTTTAAGGATACCGAATACACCTTGTGGAAAAATGTACGCCGTTGAAATTCCTTGGATTCTTTGTATGGTGTAGTCTTGACATCCTGAGCAACTTTTAGGAAGGACATACCCCAAAAAGTCCAACCGTTCGGCTGCTAGAAATACACAGTTGGCATGTAAGGTGAAAGCAAGCGAAAGCGAAAGTGAAAGTCCCTTACATGCCTGTCGTGTATTTCTAGCAGCCATGTGGTTAGAGTTTTGGGGGTAGGACCTTCACAGAAGTTGTTCAGGATGCCACTAGCTACAACATATAGAAATTCCGGTGATTTATGACGGCGTGCATTTTCCCGCAAGGAGTAAGTAGTATCCTTTGAGAAATGAAAAATTTGGCATACAATTTAACCCATGATTTTTCAATTTGCACAAGAGGGTCTGACGAAATATTTTCACCAAATTTTCGAATATTGGCAATAAAAGTACTTTACTTATGCACAAAAATATTGTTCCCACTCTAGGGGATGCCAATGTAATAAGAGCATTGGGTGTCGGCTCAACGTCCTGGTGGGAAGGTCAAATGTGCCCCTTGTGACAGAAATTAGGGTCACCATCATAATTTGACTTATTTCCTAGGACATACAATATATTTGGGCAGATTTGCCTAGGCCATGGCTAGAACCAAATTCTATAGTACTCTTTACCTATATATGAATCTACTGGCACCAACGAACCCACCAACTATGGTGTTGCTACTGAATGTATACGGTAATAATTCTTAATTATCAGAAGCTATTTGTCGTGTGCCATAAATAAGAAAATTAAGACTCAATATTTATGAGCCAATTTTCCTCTCTTAATGTGTTTCTACATAGATTTACTATGACGTATGAGACTGTAACCGTAACGTGAATATGCCTAACCTAACATTTTGCCAAAGGACCATGAGATGTTCCTATTCATATTCATCAGACAGTCTCACTCATATCCTCTACTTCTACCAGTAACTAACTTCCAACCAAATTGCTATTAGTATAATTCTCTGGCGGAATCAGTGAAGCAATTCACTATTTTACTACGTTGGAGTCACTTCAGTTTATATACGTCTGCCGCCGGCACCCATGGACGTCATTATGACTTATGCAGTAACAAGTGCCACCACAACGCCAAACTCAGTCCACGAGTTAATGGTACTTTACAATCATTTCCTTTGATTTAAATTACAACATTAGTCCTTGGTTTGCACGGATAAGATGTCATGTTTAAATTTTATTGTAGTTTAGGATTGCGGATTCATCATTTCCATATGAGTATGAGTAGAAGCACGGTGTCCCCTTTTGCCTTGCGGTGCGGTATTTCGATCCGCATGGATGAGCTGGATAATAATGTAATAAGATTAATAAACTAAATTGCTTTCCAAATTCAGAGTTCTACTAACCAATGTAACCTAATTAGAACCGTGCAGAACATTTCTCTATTGATCAACACAATTAACGACGTGTGACACACCGACACCCACCAGCGGCTAACTCATTCCACGATTGGTCATAAACATTACAGTCACGTCCAGAAAGCTTTGGATTACTTATTGTAGCTAATTTGACCTTTAAACTCTGTAATTGAGCAGCGATTCTACACCGTAAATGGTTTATATGGAGCAGTTTATACAGCTAATGTCTGTCCCAAAATGATAGTCACCTCTGATCACATTTTCCAATTCCCGCTGTCCGATTTTCAATTAATTTTGCTATGAAGCCATTCCAACTCTTTATGCCGGTATTTGTAACTTCTCATTTAAACCTAAGTCGCAGTTGGAAAATTTGACCCTGCGAATACCTAAACTTTGACAACTTGCAAATTACTTATTTGCAATTCAATCTGCACAGCTCATTAGTTGATAGACCGCGCGGTCTTGAAATTTATTATGATTGCAAAATATGTATAAAGGCTTGCCGCACAAAATGAACATATAGCAAATATGAGAACATTGTAAGGGTATTTATTAACGCGGTTGAAAAGTAAACAAAATAAAGAAACAACAAAACAATTGAAGTTAAAGATCCACAGCCACCCATGCAGGTAATGGAATATTAGTACATAAAATTCTAAACAAGTAATCATGACTTGAACATTACAATACATTACCATTACATACCATAAGAAATTCTTTCACTCAACTTAAAATTCATTTCTTCTTCTAATGAAGCCTCTAGGGCATTGTACACCGGCGCTCGACACCGGCACCGGCAGGCCGGCATTTTCGTAGACATTGCATTGCGTTGGCTTGATGATGCAAGAAAATATCTTTTAAACACAAGGCCAAGGAGGCACACGACAAAAAGTAACTAATTTATTATTTACCTGTTAGCTTTTGAATAGTGCGTACGTTTCGTACGTTACATACATACCGTACATAATAGTGTTCCTCATCAATTTTTGAGCTTAATGGAGGAAAATATTGAGATTATGAGCAAGGCTGTCGCTCTGACGTTTGTTTGTTCGCAAGTCTAGTCTAAAGCTTTTTCTCTCCAGTAAGAGTTTACCAAGTCGAACTTTGGCTATTAAAATGGTTTCTTATAATTAAGCCCGTTGAGAACATATCTTCATAACATACATGACATTGGACCACGGAATGGGTCCCAAGGGTACATTCTTAACATGCTCTCAAGCTCTTCTTCTCCAAAGGCCCCTTTTGCTTTGGAATCACTTCACTCCACGACTCTTGTTTTTGGTATTTACGGACGATTCAGGGAGGTTCAACATAGTGTTCATTTTCTCCAACCTTGCAGTTCACACTTTCTCTCAGGTTTTAACAAATTATTATTTTGACGCCTTTTTTTAAATGGTGAAAGTTGAGAAAGGTGTTTCATCTGTATTTGAATTACGCAAAGTTTTCTCGGATATACGTTTTTTCTACAACAAAAAACGACTTTTGAGTCAGAATTCCTTCTTTTAATAAAGTCTATCGGAATAGAAACTGAACACCTGTTCAAAAAAGTGCGGACCTGACTCTTACCAGTATGTCGGATTGACCAAAATCTTGCTTCCTCGTATACCTCATAGAATTCTAGTAACACAATCCATCCACAGAATTCCAAAATTTTGAAGCTCACAAATGGGAGCGTTCCTGGGGTTATACACTGGAATGTGTCTCCTTCCTTTCAGGTTTTTGGAAAGGTGTTCCGATCCTATACGCACACCCTGAATACAAACTTTTACGAATTTGACCCATTTTGTCTTGGTTCTTTTGAATTTTCGCATTCCGTATATATTTAGACTGGAAAACGATCTGAGTTCAGAAATATTTGACTTCACGGGTAGAGAATCGCAAATGTTGGATCAAGTTTATGATTATATATTTGGCCGAGTCAAACAGTTAAAGAATAAGATGGGAAGGAGTTTGATCCAAGCCAGAAAATTCAGGAAACATTAAAATTGTCTTGTCTTGGAAGACTTTTCTGAATCTCCCTGCCACCGCCACGGAGGAAGAGCCCAGAGTGTTATGGTACAGCTCGGCGGCGTCTTTCCCATTGTGTGTGGTCGCTCTCATTAAAGATGCCCAAAGTACTAGAAAGACAGAATTGTGTAATAGTACATTGTATGTAGTTGTTCCAAGTTCCAAGACTTCCATGCCTCGTCGTCTTTCTTTCCTAAAACTTGAGTTGAGTAAAGTAAATGTGTCTCCATGAGTTTGTTTGTGGTCGGGGTGTCCCTTCTTGTAATGTCAAGTCATGGCCCAGAGTTTTCTCAAGACCTTCATTCAGTCTTTTATTGTTCAGAGTTTCCGACATTGAACGGGTCACTCTTCTTCTCGGAAATTGGTCTCTTGTGATCCCATTTACATCCAATCTTAACAACACACTCCCACTCCACTCTCTGTCGCTCTTTTTTTGCAGTTCGATGTGGTTTGACAATAACGCTACTTCTCCAGTTCTTAAAAGCATCATAGAAATAGAAATATACTCCTGGACGGTGCCAACCAAGCCGACGCCTGCACAAAATAAATGAAATCAACTTTTTTTTCTAAGAACTATTTTAGCCAACACCTCGTGTTCAGAATTTAGTTTCATTTTTTTAGGTCTGACGTGATGGACATACTGGACAATGTACAGCTTGGTCCATAACAATTGTCTCCTAAGGTTGAGGCTTCTCCACAAACCCACGAGGGAGTCAGAAATTATGAACCGCCCTGTACATGGATTTAGTACTTTCTCCATTGGTGAAAGTCCCAGCCTATACCCTCAACCACCTTTGACTATGGTCTGAAGGATGCAGAGGATTAAATGAGGATGTGGATGGTTATTCTGTGCTTGGTGCTGATTATGTGATGATAAAACTAAGGTGTGAATTTTGTTTGTGTAAAACACAATTCCACTTAAGCCGTAAATTAGCCATTTACATGCAGGAAAATAAAAGAGCGAGCGGAGGATGGTCTGCCTTTTGTGCCAAATGAGAGAAAAGAAAAAGGACGGGCGGATTGGATGCATTGTTCCCTACGATTCTTCTCTAAGATTCTAGAGTCAGACAAGGAAAAGAGGTTCCATTTCATTGGATTGGCAAGGGCCATGAGTGGATAAATGCTTAATTACATAGCGCATTGTTCGTGCTCAATGAGCCGGGACTCGTTCGCGAGTGAACGGAACGGAGCCGGAGCCCTCTTCTCAAAATCTTCTTCCAAGATTTACACACTCACAACCAGACCCCACGCTTTCAGATTGGGTTTCCCATATACAGTGTACATAGAAATACAAAGATGAACAGACACAGAAGACGAAGGATTGACGGCTTTGAAAACGGAAAAGAAGATGAGAGACTTTGGTCCAGAAGTTCCAATAGCCAACATCACGTAACTGGAATCCAGTACAGATTCGTTCACAAGGGACAATTTTCCCGTGGAATAATTATTAATTGACATTTGGCGATAAACTTAGGTCAAAATGCAGTAGAGAGATTTTCCTAGGTAACGATGATCTCAACTTTTTACCTTTCCCAGGTATCCAAAACATTTTAACCAGATACCCTTGGAAATTGCAGATCAATATGTATAGTTTTCTGTTCAAAACCTCCCTTGTCGGACTTGGCAAAATTGGCAAGCTCTGTTTACTCAAGTTCATCGGAGTCGGTTGGTCAGTTCAGTCCTAGTCCTACGGACTATGGACATCCGAGAGTTCCACCCTATTACTTTACGAAACCCGGGTATTTTGAAAGGTTTCACTACTCCCTCCATGGCTCTCTGATTTTTTTTTCTGAATGTTCTTCCTAGGCTGATGCCCTTACTTACGTACTTCATCCATTAACTTCTTTTCCCCCCTTGGCAACCGCACTCTCCACGTATTTTCTCCACGCCCTCAAGACTTCCAGACTTGATCGTGTCGACCCTCTGAAATCCAATCTTGTCCAAATGCCAACCACGAGACGAGGGTCAATCACATTATGGTTTACCGTAGATATTCAAATCTACTCAGGGGCCATGGGCATTAGAATCCTCAATATCCCACGGAAAGGAGGAGGAAGAGTATTATTTTTCAACATTAGATGCGTTACGAAATTAGTAACGTGATAATTCAGTTAATTTTTAATGCTATAGAGGCACTAACCGCAGATCGATTAAAGGAGGTTATCCAATAAATGTTACAGATAGAGATGACCGTAACTTAGAGTGTATAATGAACCTTAATTCATAAGGTCAAAGAAATTACGGATGGAATTGAACTCCACACTACATCTTTTAAATTGAATGAATTGCGGGGAAAAACTTAACTTTTGCAATTACTCAGACATCATCAATTATAATAAAAGTTAGGGGGTTCTCTGAGGGAAAAGCCAAGATGGACACTTTGATTATGTTTTCCTTCGCGCCGTGGCCGTGCGTACACAGTGCACACACTCACACTGTTCTTGGTTCGTTTAATCTGTCAATGGGTCCATTAGTGTTACAGGATAGGGAATGATTCTGACCATGCATGCAGAAAAGCAATTGAGATTGAGATCTTGTCGTTGGAAGTGGAAGTTTTTTTTTCAGCTAGCAAGGCAAGCAGCCCAAAACTCGTACTTACGTATACTTATTGTTAAATGTATACGACTGATATACCAAAAGGGCTTAAAGTAAGGCTTAGATTTGCAACTATTAAACTTTGGAGCAATTAGGAATGGAAGTAGAAGTTTTCCTTCTGGTTCCTCTTGTGATGTTATTCTATCTTATCTAATGTGATGCGTTAAAGGACTAAGGATGAGGATGTGAACAATTTGCAAAAGAAAATGAAAGAGACGAAGGAAGTTCGTACTTCTCTGGAAGGGATTTGAATAAATTGAGCCAGTGATTCTTACTTCGTGGAATTCCTTGGCATTCGCATCTTACAAAAGTCTCGAGTAGTTTCCTTGCCAAAACACCCAATGCGAGATGCAAATTGCAAAATGTTTGTCTGTTGTACTCTTCCATTGTAAATTGTATTTTAATTCTATCAAAGACGGAGCGGATGATAAGAATTTTTTACTAATATTACAGGATCATCGTGCTAATATGACTAGCACACGCAAATGTTTTTCCTTTTAGTACTTAGCGTTGCTAACAAGGGACATTACTCGAATGTAAAGCCAAGGTTCCGACATTTTTGACATATTTTTATGTACCGCGAAATTGTTTTTAGTAAATCTGAATTTTACATTCATATATTGTCCGTTGAAAAATGAAGACTCGTCTAACAAGTTTAATAGAGAATATCAAGGGTGTACGGATAAGACGATATGGATAGTAGTTAGTTACATGAGAAGTCTCTTGGCTCATTACTCGCAAATTCTAAAAACGTGACATCCCCTCGCACAAGGTCATAATTGAGATTAAAAATGAAGATTAAACGAGCGGAGAAGACAAACCTTAGCCAGGTTTTCCCCTTGGGCATTTAATTCTACTACAATTACGAGTCACGACTCCGACCTACAGTCAAAAACCCCAGAGTCAATGCCAACGCCAACTCTTGGGAATGATGGACGAACGAAATGATGTAATTTTATAGTTTGTGCCATCGTATCATCTGGTTAGAGTGAAATATGTATGTATGGAAACATAAAATATATTTGAAAGATTTACCATTTTGAAGAGTCGTATGTACATTGGTTTTAGTTTGTTGAAGTGCCAAACACCAACTGAAAAAAATCACCACTTCATAAAAGCGCCAAATTTATGAGATACGTAAAACACAGGAATCAATATTCGAGGTTTGAAACATTTTATGCCAGAAATTAATTAGACCAATAATTTGAGCAACATTAATTTGGAAACTTCAAGTAATTACTTTCTCCGCATCTCGATTTCACTTTCTGTGATGATCAACAAGATTATTAATAAGAAATTCGATTTCAAAAATGTTCGGTTAGTAAACCTAAGGTGGTTTTATTTGATTAGTTCGGAAGCAATTATGAAAATTAATAAACTCTCCTACCTGAGACCACAATAGAAGTATCCGTAAAATTGTATCGCGTATTGTCGGATTTTGCAATTAAGCCATTTCCTTACCTGTGGTTATTTCATCAAAAAATTTCTAGGTATCGCCCGATTAATTATGTAGTCCCAAACTTTGAACGCTCATTAGAGTTTGAAAATTCTTAAGAAGTTCACAACAACCAATATCATCAATGTAGGTTTCACTTGATACTTTTTACTGGTACCTGAGCTCTTTTCTTGTAGCCACTTGTACACATACTTTAGTAGGAAAGTTTTTCTGAAATTACTTCGCGTAGCCGGCAATACAAATGCACGTGAGTATCGAACGACTCTTATGTGGTTTCGTTTACTTTTAATAAAATATTGTATTAATAGTACCAGACAACGTAAGTTCTCTGTTCCCTTGAACTTTCATTCACCCGAACAACTGTCTGGACTATTTTCTTCATTATGCAAACTTTGCCCAGGTTGAAAACTTGTGTATCTACATTAGCTTATACAACTAGTCAATACTTTCATCTACCAAGTTGGATTCAGACAAAACACACCTACCGGAATTGCTCAACAACCGCAATCCACAACCCGCTCGTGTTGCACCCAAATGTCAGAAGTCAAATAATGAGTTCACTTATTAACCGTTGTTGCATTGTATTCCATTCATTCATTGTTTGGATATAATTATTTTTACTTATTTCTTCGTAGATGATTCGCATTGATTTCGTCTGTGTTGCATATTTTTTATTGCTCATTACTTACTTCTCACCACATTTTGCGCCCACTTATTGTGACAGGATAAGACGATCTCTTCAAAATAATCAACACAGAATGCCAAATTTGAGGTAGACAAAACTTGACTAAACCGCCACAATTTCTATCCTTTGAAACGTAGCTTTTCCACAAAAATTCCGCTAAAATCTAGAAAAAATATCGATGCATTGCTAAAATAATACAGAAAAGATGACAGAATTCAGATATACACATCCTTTGTAAAATGATGGCTTATCGTCTATTTCTACGAGGTAGAAAATCCCCAACCATGCTATACAGGTTCAGAATTCACATTATTTTGGCCAATGCGTTACTGCATTATCACCCTACTATGCCCAAAGTTCAAAAATAAACTTATCATGTAAAGAAACGTTTAAATTTGTGGCCATGGCACTTAAAATCCCTGAACCTGATCTGAGTTCTTTCATCCGAACAGAGTACCTTGTTAACGGAAGGGAGGAAAGTGAGTTCGTTTAAATTAAATTGGTTTGAGATCAGTAAATTTTTTTAGGGAGCGTAGGCCAGTAGTGTCAACTCTGGTTTGACACTCGTGAAAGACTTTTTTTTCAGGAAAAGTCGGAGTGGTAACTAATGAAATTAATCTGTCAGGCATCGGCAAATGTGTGAGAGCAATTTGTGGGCCATTTATGTCTGGGAGATCATAGCGGGTGTCGCATTAGACTTGATGCATGGACCAAACGGGGCCAAAACTCGGGCCCAGGTTCTCCTTAATACCCGAACGACTCATTTCATCAGGTAAACGGGTAGAATGGTTCCCTGGAGCACTACGGACAAAAATATCGTTAATAACATTCTCTCCCTCCGTTGTAACGAATGAGAAATGCTCCAATAAAAAATAAAACTCTCATCGCGTCCTCTCAACGAAAAAAATACCTTCCGGAGACATGCATAATGTAAGTTTGTATTTTACCTTCTTCTTTTTTTCACTTTTTGTTCCGTTTCTACTCTCAAAAACTCTGCCAAGTAATTTGTTCACACTTGGCTCTCTCTTTCTTTCATATTTTTTGAGGACGTAAATGCAGTAGTATTCATGATTTCCCAATTGCCAACCCTTTGCCAGCTTTTTCCTCATTCTAATATTCAGCGTTGGCTTTGTCTTCAACAAATGCCTCGGTCATTTCTCCCAAGCAATTTTCTCAATCTCACATATTTTCTTTATTAGCTTTTTACACATTTACAACGTGTAAAAATACCATGGAAAGTAGTCCACGCTTTTATGTCAAACAATCCTTGGGAGAGCAGTTTCTACATAACAAAGGATTTCAGCAGAAGGTGCAAAAAGGACCATCTTAAGATGACCGGCCATTATAATTCAGTAGTTATTTTTCGAATCTACGAGATTGCGTAATTTCCTTCTTTAGGCATGCACTTTTTTAAACTTCTTCACGAGGAATTCAGAACGTCCCTCTCAAGTTGCCCCGACGCCATCTCGATTCTTATCTTCGTTTTCAAACCAAAACCAGAAAGTAAGACTTCAGAATACAATTTTGCAAAACATTGAAAATATTTTTAGAAACATTGTCTCATAAAGTAGTGCAAAAATGCATAGGCGAGTGAACCTCTTAGCAGTTGTACATATTAGAAAGCCCATTAAGCTGTTAATACGTCGCGGAAGGATTACGGTATCCCTGGAAGACATAAATTAAAATGTATGTATCCGTTTGAAATAAAATTAGAAACAAGGAAACCGGGTGTAAGTGTAGAAGTACATACAACGTGGAAATATTAACTGGAGAAGACATGCGTACGACCATATATTAATTTGGTTCATTAAATAATAAATGCGTCCAGGTTAAAAGACTACATTACACATTAGAGTGCGTACTTGCGTATCATCCAGAATGTTGAGTACATGTATAGTTTGCATGTGTTCTGCTCTGGAAAATGTTGAATGGATAATGGAGGAGTGTAATTAGAGATCAACGGTGCATGTGGAATGGTAATGTTAAAGACTAAATGTATTTATGAGGTGAGGGAGTGTCTGTGTCTTTCATTTTGAACTTAGAACAAGCGTAGGATTATTTTTTGAGACTTTATAGTCTTTGGCTATGCATGCGGGAGAGCCAGCAATTCCAGAAAATCTCATAAAGTAACCAAAACCAGCTGAAGACGCCGGAACATGCAAAAGCAATGTGTACAGGGTAGTCCAGTAGTTCTTATCTCAAGCAAGTAAGTATTCCGCTTGAAAATCCGACGCGCGTAGTGGCGCTGACGAGCTTATAAGGTGAAAAAATGTCACCAAAATAGACTCAAAACTCCACTTTTCTTGACAAAGACAAGCCCAAAACAATTTTATCCGAAAAGTCCGTTCAAGCCATCTTGTTTGCTATAATTCTATGCAATTTTTTAAATTTTGTTTGACCGATTTGAAGAAAGTCATTTTTTCACTGACAAGAGATTTTGAAAAACGTAGGAGTATTATTTTTTATTTAGACGCATTCCGCCACTATTTGTATCGACAATCCTACGATTACAATCCGAATTAAATTCAATTTAAACCTACCTTCTGTTGCAAAGGATAACCTGAAAAAGCTATGGACCACCCTATGGATATAGATGGAGGTTCCAACACGTGAAATTACATTGTACTTGTAACCCATTCTTTTGTGTGTGTTGTGTTCAGTGTGAGTGAGTAGAGACTAGGACTGTAGAACTTTAATTGTTATTTATGGGTGATTTTTATTTCATTTAGATGGACGTTCGCACCATTATCGTTTCCTGTTTGCCATCTTATATCAAAATGAGTGACGGACGGACAGAGTAAAAGAACAGAAGTCTGAGCCCACCCTTTCCTACTTTCCACTCTAGATTTGACTCTGGATACTTAGAAAAACAAAACTAAAAACACGGGGCTTCCTTGATGGCTCATCCCCTCGGGGGAAAACATGAGTGAAAGTATTTCGTTTTCTCCTCTGCCCTTACTTCCGCGTTCCTCTCCTGTCTTCTTATATAAATATTTCATATATTCTTCATTCTTCCTAACACTCCATTGCATTACACTGAATGAACTGGCGCTAAGTCAGAAATTTTAATGCAACCTGATCACAGGTGTGTTTGTTCCTTCTGACATGAAATAAATCTCAAGAGTCTCGTATCAAAAATTTAATGATGTCAGGAATGAATATCAAAATGCATTAAAAGTATGTGTTTATTAATCGACCATCGCCTTAAGGACGGGTACATAATATGCTAACTTTTTGTAAGAGAATGGATACTTGCTTCTGCTTCTCTGTAGTACAGAGAACGTCACCCTAGCAGTATAAAATGAACAGCGCGCATTTCTTACAGAGGAAAGTTGGCGTAGGAATTGACTCGAGAACAACTTTTTCGAAGGTTCGACCACGAAAAGTTCAACCGTTTCTTCACTCACTAGAAATGCAAGGGCCAAACACACTTCGTGACGTCATGAATGCGCGATGGGTTTGTATGACCCCGCCCAGTTCCAAACGAGTAAAACGGTTTGACTTTTGTGGGCATGGCCCTCAGGACATCAGTGGCTGCAACATACCAAAAATACGGACAACTCCAACGGCTACTTTCTGCTGTGAGGGCTGTGTGGTACTCTTTCGTAGACTGGACATAAATGGATGCTGGTCATTTTCAATTTGGTCTGAATCAAGAAACTACGCCTGATCTTGACCTCTTTCTCATCCACAACGATACAACGGTCAGATATTGGTAGCATTAAGTAGTAAATTGAAATTTTCCAAGGTTCAGGCGTAGATTGAACTACTTATTCAATGCTTTCTAGTTTTGAGAAGTTGGACTCCTTCTTTCGTATGTCCTTGTTATTGCGACTGGAGCCGGACTTGGGAGTTGAGCGTATTGTCGTTGTAGTTTGGAATGAGTGGTTTTGAACGTGGATGGATCCATATCTTGTGAAGAAGAAAATGAAGTTAGAGCCTTAAAGTATGTGTTCGTGCTTGAGTGAAACAATAGCCGTTAATGGAATTCGGTGAGTATTTTCGAAGACAAGAGAAAGAGGAGAAAAGAGACAGAGAGAGAGAGAGCGGGGGTAGGCTTATCGCATAAGCAGCATCTCATGTCATTTTCGGACAATTTGCTTTGGCCGTTAAAGGAATTCAACAAAACAGAGAGATATAGGTTGGCCATTTCCTTTTTCCCTTTCAGGAAACGAGAGTAAAGAAGGAATATCCTACAGAGTTCAATTCTCCGTCTTCTTCTTTTCTATTTACTCACAGTAGCGGTCCTATTCAGGCCAGTAGTGTCTTAGACTGTTTTACATATTTGTTTGTTTGTTTGTTTGTTTGTTTGTTTGTTTGTTTAGAGTGCTACCCAATTGCATTCAACCACGCCCAGGTTTGGTGTTGATCGTTAAATCTGGAGTCAGAAAGCCATAGTCATTCATACTTCTTCAGTTCAAATCGATTTGGTGAAACATCCGCGTATTTTTCGGCCTAAAGAAGATGCCCGTAGCAGAGAAGGAACTCGAAGGAGATAAACGTATTCAAAGCGAGCAATGTACACTGTCTGCCCAAAAGACCAAATCCCAAAAACACATAGTCCACTATCAGACGGCGGGCTTGCATATCAAATATTTGTTTGTTGGCCTACTCTGTACAGGAATTGAAGATGCGGGACTATTTACGCAGTACAGGACTAGGCTGGCCCGGGGAAAAGGCTAGCTTCTTTCTCCGCTCTCCCTCGCCATGTTCAAATGGGGCGAGAGAAATGTGACAAAAAGAATTCTTTATGATGCGACTAACAAGTCAACATGCCATAAGAGTCTCACAAACTCAACTTTCGAATTGAATCCTTTCAGGGGGAATCTCCATATACTAGCTTCAAACTCCTCACCACAGACTTTGAATTGTTACCAACTTTCTTGAATTTACTTCAAATGTTTCCAAATCCCTAGCAAATATACATACTTTACTAGGCAGGCACGTAGACTCAACTGAGGACGAACGACCCTCAAGCCTTTTTTTCTCCTTCCCTTAAAAACGTGTCATAAATTTATTTTCAACCCATCGCCGAGCACGAAACAAGTTTCTACAACAAACATACAAACACTTGTCCACACGGTATGGTATGGTGCAATAAATAGAGCCTTCTATTGACTAAATTAAGACTTTTTAGACCAATTAGCAGTTAGGCCATTAACCACTTTGAAATTAAAAATAAGATTTTGTTGTAGTGACAATACTCAAGAACTCAAAACAATGACTCACACACACATCGCGATGTCTCATAATGTAGTGAAGAAATTTTCATAATGCAGTCGGGCACAATAATATTGGGATGATCTCTGCTTATTTATTTACGAGGGACGTTCAATATATGTTTTGTCGTTTGACTATTAGTATTTGTATTTGCTAACATTGAAGTATTATTGGGTTATTTGCAGACCAAATTTGTTTCTGCGACATATTATTGATCACCTTGAGAAAAGTCTTGTAGAATGGAAAGGTAGGTAAAGAAAATTAAATCGGATGAACTATGACGCCGTATGCCGTACTCCTTACTAAAAAAAGGAGAGATTTTGAGTCTGAAGCAAAAAGGAAGGAAGTGAAAGTGGACGGAGGAAAGAGAGTGAAAGAAAGGAAGGAATGTGTGTCTGATGGAAGTAAGATGAAACAATTCGAGACCATAACCATTCACTCCTCTATTTACTCCGACCGTTACATTCTACCTAATTGTATCGTTAGAATCAGAAAAATTGGTTGAATCGACGTCTTTATTTCAGGCATTCTCTCCGCTTCGTAGAAAAACCTTTCGCTTCCAGTGGCATGAGCTAAAATCACCAATCCAACCTGCAGACCCTCCGCAGCACACCACTCCATAAAATCAATATTCTAACCTTCCCCACTCGTCTCATTTTATTTTTTTCTGCTTACTTCTCCATATATTCAAATACATATATGTTCCAGTCTCTCCATATTTTGATATGTTCTAATTCATCCAGACAGTGTAATAAATACAGACAATAAAATAATTGACATATAAAGTCAATATTAGTACCTAGTGCATTCGCCAGAACGGGGTGAATTTTAAATCTGCATGGCAGGGTTGGTGGATTTCTTTCTCTTAGAAACAGAAACAGACGATAAGCCTTCACTTGAGAAAGAGAACGTGATATCTGAATTCTGCCATCGCGCAACTCAGGATAGGTAACAAATCCAGACTATAATCCGCAGTGTGTTTTTTTTTTAGTTGACATTTCCAATATCGCATGGTCATATACTCATATATCGCTGAATACTTATTTCTTCGGAGGGATTGGGTTGCTTTACACTGGTTCTAAAAAAGTTACCCATTTTTGTCTGATTAATGTCCTGCCATTTACCCGTAGAAATGGTAATATTCACGATTTTATCAACTTGACCTCAACAAGCTTTATAAATTATTAATTGAGATTTATGTTGCGGCGTTCAATAATTACCCCAAATCGACTGTAACATAATACTGAAAAAAGAACATACTATTATATATCGCTTTGACGCAAATAATATGAAGTTTATTGCTGAGTGATATACACCATGAACCCAAATTTGTGATCCTATTCCACAAATAATGGAAGAAAGTGAAGTGGACGACAAGATATAAAATTTCACAAGAATTAATCATGAAGTTAATTCTAGAAATCAATCACAATTAATTTATGCTCAAGAATGTGGTACTAATTTCAAACCTACATCTGATTATACATCGTGCATGACATTTTCTTCTTACCCGGGCCGGGTACCGCGTCGCGTGGGTTTTCAATCAAGTCTAATTTACCTTCTCTTGGTTATTGTTTCAACTTGACTACGACAAGGACTACTTGAAGAAACCATACTGGGATGCTGCACCAGTCTTCCAATTGTATCAAGTAATTGCACTGTCAAATGCACTGGTCTCATTGTTAAAGAGACCAAAACTAACCAAATACGTAACCCGGGTAGTACATAAGAATACGAGAATCTTGTTGCACTAATGGCAATGTACAGATATAATGTTGAGCTAAGATTTCCAATTTATTTTGGAATTAGAAGCCAAACTCGTCGCATTTATGCATGCAAAGGGTGGATAGAATTTCCATGCTACCCTGCCCTGCCCATTTTTGTCAGAATTGGAATCGTAAGGAAACTGTTGTGGTCGTGGCGTGCCCTATGTGCTCCAAAACGTAGAACATTTTGCGATTGCTTTTACATTTCAACTAAAGCCAAACAAAGTCTTGAAGATTTGTTCTCGCTTTTGAAGTATTATATTTCATTTTGCTTAGTCACTCAACAAGGCCGTGCCGTGCCGTGGTATATTAGGGTACCCACTGAGGGAAGCAACACAATACTTAAGCCATTCCACTCCCGCAAAGAAACCGAATTTAAACTTTATTACTAAGAAAATTTCCAACCAGTCTAATGTATACTTGTAGTAGTACGAAAATAACTGCAGGAGTTCCACTTCTTGGAATAATTGAATCAAATATTGAAGACAAACGACCGGGCTTTAGATTTTCAAACACAATGAAATGGCTCAAAAAATGGCAGATTGTGCCCTTATTTCCGCTCAAAAGAAATTGAAGCGGAGAATGCCAATTCTTTGAAGTTTGGAAATTTAAAATCGTTTTTTTTTTTCATCGTAAGTTCTTGTGGTTTCCTATACAATACGTACCGTACCATCTTTTGAGTGAATTTTCTGTATTATTAATTGTGTCGTGTGTCTCTGGCATCAACTGGTTTCTTGGGAAGGAGACGGGGTTTCGCGAATCCGACTAACAAGGGAATCTCACGGTATGCCAAATGTTGTGCGAGGTAAATTTTTACGTAAAACATAGTGATAGTGTGGTATTGTGAATTCTGAACCTGTATGCAGGGTTGAATGCATTCTGCCTCGTAGAAATAGACGATAAACTGTAATTTCACTAAAAGCGTGCGAATTTTATCTAAATTTTACATATGCGCGATATGCTCCTATGCCCGAATATCTACCCATTCTATTATTGCATGGATGGATGAGAGTTCAGTTCAAAAAATCAAGGTGGAAGTTGAAGATGTTCAGAATGGGACTTTGGTAAATTTTGATGCTAATATAATGTAATGTGGTGTAGTGTATTCGTGTGGCAGTGATATGCATGTCCTGGCAGTGGGATGGCATAGAATTTCCAGAAGGATTCTCCTTCGTCGATTCGAAACCCCGAAAAAGAAACTCTGTTGAACATTTTGCAAGGGAATGTTTGCACTCTGACTCTCTCGCCAAATATTTACACAAGGCTCCTTATAGCCACGGCTCCGTCTTAATCATTCACTTCTACCGACGACTGCATACATGTACGTCGTATAATACGAACGACCGAACTCACGATTTTGTATTATATGTACATTTGTCTTCTGTCTTCTTCCCCGGCGTCGGTGCCTTCAGATGGTAACATCGTTCTATCGAAATCGAATTGCGTTTTTACCATACTGGACTAAAACTAATACTTGGGAAAGTAATTGGGAATAATTGTATTTTTGGAATAATTTATCTTTGAACGGTATTCACGAAGGGCAAATACAAACTCATTTCAGGTAATAATGCGTAATTATTATTCACTTACGCTTGTAATGATGTTTGAAAGTCAATTAGTGAGTGCGTATATTAGCAGTCTTGTCTTTAGAAAAAAAGAAAGATGTTATTTCAATTATACGTAACTAGCAAGTAAGCCCGGTTCATGTGGACGAGTGTATTCGAAAAATGTATATCTCACAATTCTAAATATATTCTGGCACAGCACAATACGTATCTCGAGTATCCGCTAAGAAATTTTCGCAAAGGACAGGACAGATGCCTTGTCCAAAAATTTACGCCGTTCCATTTCGCTGGATTTTATATATATATGTTGTAGCCTTTGGCTTCCCGCACAATTTTTGTGGAGGTCCTACCCCAAATAGTCTAACTGTTTAATCACTAGAAGTTAACAGGTCGGCACGTGCAATGCCGTAGAATGAAAGCTAATGTGAAAGTCGTTATGCGGCATCGCAAATACCGATCTGTGTATTTCCGGCGGGCAGCAGTTCGAATTTTTGGGGTAGGACCTTAACAGAAGTTATTCAAGAAACCATACACTTCAACATATCAAGAATCTAGCGAATTCCAAATGCGTACGCTTCTCTATAAGGTTTGTGCCCTCTTCTTTGGTGTCAATTGAAAAATTACTCAATTTTTGTATTCGGAACGCCTAAGATCCTGTCACTCAAATAAGAATCAGAATTCAGTGTTTTTGCAACAAAAAGAACTATTATTATTTTTCCTGAAGTCGTGGTGCGCAATTATTGCACCCCGTATTAAGAATTTAGAAGAAACTATGATCAGGAGAATTACGAATAATGGAATGCCAGGTATTACATTTTTTGCACCAAAGTGATGCGATTCCCCAGAACCGGCAATTTCCGTATTCTGAGAAGTCTGATCAATAGTCCGAAGTCCGTCGGTTTTGTTTCGTAAGTCACCTTCGCTTTCAAGTCAAAGACAAGTCAGAATTTCTTCAAAAGCATTGGTGCAAGTCCATTACAAAAACAATTGAAGATCTTGGACTAGCCCCACATTGTCCATGTCCATCCATACTCAATCAGCAAGTTCCCTTTGAAGAAAAAAGCGGTTGCTGAATTGACTATCAACGAATTTGGAGTTGAAAACTGGATTATTGGGACGGCTTTTTTTTTTTGGAATTGGCTTCACGTTTGAGTGACTGCTGGGACGATAGGAAACGAATGTGGTCCGGTAGAATTGCAAATAAAGTCCATCTGCTCTGTAGTTGTCTTAAGCCAAAGCGCCCCCCTACCATGCCCATCCTGTGTTGAATGACATACCTGAAGTAGAAAGAAAACAAAAACATTTCAAAGTAATTGAAAAAGTGTGTGCTTCTCATGCATTATTGAGTTCTTTTGGAGAAAATTCATAGGACATACTGCTAGTGGCACTCTGACAATTCAGCTCCGCACTTTTTTTCTTCGTAAAAGTAAAATAAAAATTCGGGTGATCGGATCTGAAGGAAGTCAAAGTCAAAGTTGGTTTACGGTGGCTGGACGCCACGTGTCTTCCGCCTTGAGCTAAATAACCAACCATTACTTTTATGAATAGAAAATTCCAACTCTGATCCGAAGCTGTACGCCGGCTCCTTCGTCTTTAACATTGAGATTGAAGATCAAACAAATAGTTTTAGCAAGTCATGCCGGATTAGACTTACCGGCTTACAATACAATTCAATCTTTGGTCCACAACCTTTAGAAACTCACGAGGAAAACGTTCGAGTGAAAAATTCAATTTGTTAGGTCAATTTTTACTTTAATTGACTATCGGCGGCGAGTCATTGACAAATATCGCACTTTTTTGCACGATAGTGCCTATTTGCTTTCCATTAGGCTCATAGAAATGGAGTAGTACAAGTAAGACCAGCAAAGAAAACAGAGAGAGGGTGTAACCTGGCGATTGTGCATGCATTTGTCAAAATGAGGTGAATTCTGAACCTGCATAGTAAAGCTAGGGCTTCCTCCGTCTTTGAAATAGACGATAAGCCATCATTTGACTAAGAATGTGTGATATCTGAATTATTTCATTCCACAACTCAGGATGGACAATAAATCCGGAGTATAACCTCCGATATGGACTTGACTTCTTAGGAATATTCCTTGTAAGACCAACAAATATTTGTTTTGAATTTTGATTGGTAGGACACGTATGCACATACAGATGTGACATTAGGAATATTTTAAATTGTGACGTTTCGTGACCAATTCTATCCGCGCCTATCTATACTTAGGCTCTTGGAAAACTAGACTGAATATAATGGGGATATTTATGAATACGTATGTCCTACTTGTTTGCGAGCATTTCTAATGTGAATGGAAATGGAACCCCCACTGGTGTCTCCAAATCCAATTGCACTCAAGGGCTTGCGTTGCATATTGGAAACTCAATCTAATTTATTCATTGGTAAAAGTTTTTGCAAAATGTTGGAGTGTTATGAAGCAATGAAGTGCATTGCATGAACTGAACTGTACTGTATTTGGTTTTATAGGGCGGGTTGAGCTCTAAAAATCTATCCATTTATGTTTGGAAGAACTCATAATTCATTTAACTTTCAAGTGAGGAGGAGCAGGAAATTGAAAACTCTTGATAGCGACGAAAAGGGAGCATGAAAAGTCGAAAGTCCCTCGAAAAAAAATTGTCTCCACCTTCCTACTCCGAAACTCTTAATTTTCCCATTGCTCTTCTCTAGTGTTTTATGCAAATCCTTAATAGGATGAGACCATTAACACATTGACGAAGACGTATGCTCGTTTTCTACATGCATATAAGCTGTACCGGTTTAGGTCACAGCACAGCATAAAGCAAAATATGCCGTAGTTTTTTTATGGGTTAATGCATTTGCTAAAACTACACAAAATTTTTGCGAAACTACGCTTGTTTAAGTGCTGATTCCATATGG
>JAQFYE010001019.1:0-26531 GCA_034694305.1 Protaphorura glebata | reverse complement strand
CAGTTTTTCACAACACATTGAGATAGGGGAGTCGTAATTTGTGTCCTAGTTTATGTAAGTGGGTCAATTTCAAATTGTTTGAATATTTGAAGAGTTGGACACAAACTCAAAAAAGCATGGATTTGTTATGTACGTATTGGATTTGGTTGTAGAAAGTAAGTTCCGGGAGTGAACATTTTTACCCGAAAGGGTTGAGGAAAACATTCGGGTGAAAGTTTGTTTCTTAACATCCGCCTGGTGGTGCCGGAGCACAAGTTTTAGAAAATACTAGCATTCCATCACGTATTTTGACTAAATCGTCTTTTGCGAAAAATATTTCAAGGAAGTTTTTTATTTGACCTGCGGAGACATTTATGCATTGCAGAGCCGTTCCGATTGGGATCAAGACACCTGGCAAGTACGTTCAAGGCCAAAAAATAGTTTTGGTCAATGCTTGAAAATCTTACGGGTTAGCTTACGGATGCGATTTAATATTTGTCAAATAGTAAATTATGTTAAAGCGCGCCCGAGTTCACACGCGTGTCTGAGAGTTTTAAACCGCAAGGTTGATTGACCAATTAATGACGGAGATAATTACCTAATTACTAAAACGAATGACGGTGTGATCTGGTTACAATTCGAGACATAATTAAAATCAAACCATTTTGTAAACCGTAAATGACCGGGCGTTTAATTATTTCTGCTTTTTGACCCGGGGTTTATTTCAGCTCTGGGGTGATTCGAACTACGCGCTCTTACGAGACAACGTATCACGTGACTCGACGTCTATTGAAGCCACGGCGTCTAATCTATCATTCACGGAAAGTTAGTTGAAGTTACTGTTATAGTTTTTTAAACCCCTTCAGTTCATATTCGCGCTCTATAAGTTTTAAGGAGGCCTGAACTGGTATCAACGAGGCGACTCATCTCTATACAAATTACTCTAAGAGGTCCCATGGGCCCAGGCAATTAAAATTAAAAACCAAGTTTTATGTGACCAACCAAGTACCGAGTACCGGCCGTACAAGTAATTGAGAAATGGGCCGACCAGTAATTGAACCAGGACCTCATGGATTACAGCCCAGCACTTAATAAACTATTTAATACCCAAAATACGCCGTCAGTCAGACTATCGTTTCGAAAATACCGGAAAGACACTTCTAATTTTGTCATTTGGCATAAGGAAGGTACTCCTGATAAGGGATGAACTCCGGTTTGAGAAAAACTATTAAGTACAAGTTACATTGTCTGTCCGAGGGATCGAACTCTGACCATACCAAAGTAGGAACAGTTGAGTGTACTAGCAATGTCGCTTTGAAATTGTAACGTTATTTTCCTTGGACTCGTAATTTCAAAATTTTGGAGCTTTTTGGAAAATCTGGTATCACTCAATGACGTCCACTCTATGTAAAATGAGTTGTTTGATTTTGTGGTGAACCTCAAAAGTTCCTCCGTGTCTTTGAATTTTCTATTGAAATCTGTACCACCGAATCCAAAACCTCCACAGTTCATAAACAATACGACGAAATTCGGTCATTTTTTTGACATGTCATTGCAAAATACATTTTCGTACAAAATGGATTCATCAGAATATTGAAAATCGTAATTCGTCAATCGTGAGGCATTCATTTCGTTCCTGAGTTTCACTGATTTGTATTTACAGTTGACGTGTAACTTTACATGATTGCAGTCTTTCACATATGTGGTCACGAATTATTTCTATTTTTCAAAGTTCATTTTATTCAAAATTTGAGTCCATTAATCAGTTTGAATTTAATTAATTGGTTATCAAGTGACGACAACGAATCTGTCATTGTATTTGGTCCAACGGCCACGTGGATATTTCGTTCATTGTATTCGTATTTGGACTGAAGGAGGATTTTTGGCAAAATCGATAAAAAATATTGTATATACGTACAAAGGTTTACAAAATTAGTATATTTCAAAAAATACCTAAACTGCCACACACTTGCATGTAATCGTGAATTGACTCGGTAACAAGAATTAATTACACGATGTTTTAATTGTCAATTCGACTGTCGGTCGGAAAAATACCTACGATAAAAGTACAAAGCAAATAGGACGTCCGTTGTACGAAATGAAAAACATATAATTTCGAAGGATATTTATCAGAAATAAATATTTATATAAAATGGATAAAACTGGTAGTAAGACCAACACGGCGCGGGCCGCTAATGATCAGGCCATGTCATTTTGGAAGAAAAATAGTGCAACAGTTCCGGGAAGGTAAAATTATTGGGTCTGGGTGATGTAATTTGTCTAGTAGAGATGTACCGAAACCAATACCGTTGGTAGTTGGCCAAAAGACGAATATACCGAAAGTAGTCGTTCAAAAATCGAAAACTCGGTATTATTCGTTTTACTATTTGATAATTCGATTGAACTATCATTCGGCCAAATTTTCAACCAAACCGATTACCTAACGAAATTTCAAGTAGAGTTGAGCCGAGAACCGAATTACCGTTTTTTAATTTACTAGTTATATTCGATCGAGCTTTCGATTGGTAATAAGGTCGGTCGATACCACTTATCGATTCTTCGGTATATCTCTAATTATATGAATTTAATGGAACGAATGAATGTACTTATAATTATTTCCAAGCTTTTAATGGTTGAACCGGTATGAACTTTTTACTGCTTGGCTTTGCTTTGGTTCGGTTCATTCCTGAAGGTCACCTGGAGATTGTCGAGGCGGAATTTTAATTTTCACTACTCTTTTCCACCAGAGCCGTATTAGAGTTTTCGTCTAATATCTGTTCTTCCAGCATGCCGGAGCCTGAATTTACTCTGTCCAGTCCTCGCCGGTAATTAATATATATTAGTCCTTAGTCGAAGGAGAAGTTAGGGGTAGAGGAGATACATTTTCGAAATTATCAAGTTTTTGAAATCCGAAATTCTAAATGATGCTGTGTACTGTATTTTTACTTTGGTCGTATTTGTAAGAACAACAACTGTAAGAATCATTAAATCATTTCGTAAAGGTAACACTTTGACAATATAATGCATTTGAGCTTTTTTTTTCACTTTGCCTTTCTTTACTTCAATTTTACTGACCACTTGGTTGACCTTTATCATTGTTGCAACTGCTGCAAGTTTTTGTAATTTTGACTGACGTCGAACGAATCGGGTTTAGTGAGTAGTTGTCTCGTAGAAACTTTATGCCTAATTTTTGGTGTTGGAGTCTTGTCATTTTTTGTTTGTAGTATTTATTTGGTGGATGAAATTTTAATTTCTAAAGACGCTGTTATTTACCTACTTTGATTATTTTCTTAGGCCAAGTCCTCACAAGGAAACTTCATGGGGAATTACCAAGCCGTCACCTGGGACATCATCCTACCAAGATTTCCAGGAGAGTGTAAGGGATGCTTGGGACATTGAGGATGATGAATTTGCCGTAATGTCTTCGGGTAAATAAAACTTAATTTTCATTATTCCAAAAGTCTAACATTTTTATTCCAACTTCACGTTTTTCTTGAAAATCCCCTAGACTTGAAGATAAGTAAGAAAGTCGCCCACTCGACAGCATTGAGTGTAATTAACAGTCATAGGTCAGGCAGCTCGAACGCTACCATTTCAGAGGATTCCACCGGAACGAATGATGGAACTCCAAATTCAAGAAGTGCCAGTAACTCGGGACCAAGTCGTAACTTAAGAAACCATATCGGTAGAATTTGTTCAAATTATTTCAACTTTATTTTCTCACCGAAATATTAAAAATGACAATGACATTGACTTTATGCTCGACAGATCCGAGAAATCGTGAAACATATGCGCCCCTCCGAAAATCGAGCTCGAAGCCAAAAGTTATCTGTAGAAATGGTAAAATTGAAATAAAGCTACTGCATACTAAGGATCATTGGGATTAATTTTAATTATTTGATTTGACTTCCTTAGAGAATGATCGGGATAAAGGAAAGGCTGACAAAATCCGAGCTTTACTGGATTCGACCAATAGTACTGATTTGAAGGAGTTGCAATCACTCAGTTATTCTGGGCTCCCTGTATCTGTTCGTGGCACTGCCTGGAAGTTGCTAGCTGTAATGAATATTTCAAATATTATTTCTTTCTGATTTAGTTATTTCGGAGTCTAGTTCATGTTTTTGCAGTAACATTTTTTTTGCTTCTATAGACCCAGTTAATTTATTAAAATATACAACAATTTATTAAATTTCTTCAGGGGTACCTTCCTACAAATGGCGACAGAAGGAAGCAAGTTCTTGAACGGAAGCGGGAAGAGTATTGGAATTGTGTCCAGCAATACTATGACTCAAGACTAGACGAATCCCACCAAGATACATTTCGACAAGTGAGCTATGTTTTATCCGCAGCAACTATTCAATTCTTGTTACGACCGACATGAATGACAAGAATAGTAACCGATACAGTTTTCATCCTTACCAATTTTTGTTTTAAAGCAAACCAATAGTATTTACGTAACAAAACTAATATTCTGTTTTTTTACAGATTCATATCGACATCCCACGAATGTGTCCTTTAATAGCTTTATTTCAACAAACCGTGGTTCAGGAGATGTTCGAGAAAATTTTGTTTATTTGGGCTATCAGGCATCCAGCTTCTGGTTATGTTCAGGGCATGAACGACCTCGTCACTCCATTCTTTGTGGTCTTCCTTGAAGAAGTTCTTTCACCTGGTAAGAGATGACAAAAACTGTTGAACTAAATGCAGGAATTTCATCCTCTCCGTAGTAACTTATAACTGAAATATATTAATGTATAATTATGTTTAGATATTGAGGTAGAGACTTTCGACGTCAGCTCATTGCCCGAAGTTCAAAGGAACAACATCGAAGCCGATTCATACTGGTGCATGTCAAAATTTTTGGATAGTATTCAAGTCAACTATATATTTGCTCAGACTGGTATCCAGGAAAAGGTTAAGAAACTGAAGGAACTTATCGAAAGAATTGATGGTAATTACATTACTTCCACATATATTTGTAAAAATTTCATTTTATCTTACTTATGAAAAACAACACTTTTCTTCGTTTAGCGCAACTTCATAATCATCTTCAGAAACATGAGATTGATTATCTTCAATTCTCATTCCGGTGGATGAATAACCTACTAATGCGGGAACTACCGTTGCGGTGTACTATCAGATTGTGGGACACATATTTGGCAGAACCAGATGGCTGCGGATCTGTTCTCTTATACGTTTGTGCTGCCTTCCTTCGACATTGGAGGGAAGAACTGATTAAACAAAGAGATTTTCAGGTTGGCTCAAATTAAATTACTACTGAATAACTACATACTAAAAAATAAGGCTCAGCTGAAGATTGTTGTCCAGGTTTGGGCAATTTTTATTTTTATCTGCTTCGGTTCTGGTCAGATCATATTATTCAAAAAGTTAAAATTTTAGTTCCTAGTACGATTTTTGGCGAGGACTACCATTATCTGACATATTTGGATTCTTATACTAGATATTAACTAAAATTAAAACAAATCACTAAACTTTTATTTTTATTTTTGACAGGGACTAATGCTCCTGCTTCAAAACCTCCCAACCCATAATTGGGACAGTGCTGACATTGGTTTGATTGTCGCAGAGGCCTTTAGGCTCAAGTATACCTTTGATAACGCACCTCGACATCTTGGTAGTAGTTGATTCTGCATTATCAAGTGGACTGGTTATTTTTATAGAACCGTACAAAAGCCCGCAACCAATTTGTCCAAGTTTATAAGCCAAGATAAGAATACACTAAACAAACCAAAACCAATATGTTAATGTATTAATGTTAATGTTGTAGTTGTAAATCACTGTTGTCAATGTTGATTTTATAAATACTATAATGATCGTACGAGTGGATCTTACTCATTGACCCTATTGGGTAAACCATCCATATTTTTGGCTATACATGAATATTTACATAAATTGCCAGGGTGCTAGTTACTAGTATAATCATCACTTTAGATTAAGTAGTCCTTGGGGGAAAGGATAAGTATTTGATACGGTCACGGTCATGGTGTGCGCCCATGAACGAAGAAATGATTGGTGTACGGGGAATCTTATAAAAATGAAACAATTATTATTTATAAATAATTTCGGTGTTAGGCTGATTATAATTTTTTATTCCAAGATGGCTGATTCTCTACTATTAAGTTATTTGTTTAATAATAATTTATTACTGAGCGCTATGCAATAATAATTTACACTCAGGGAATTTCCTTGTGCAATGTGGAAGTGGAATACTGCAATCTGATTGGAAATTGAGTTTAGTCGAAATATGGTTTAAATTGTTGGAATCCGTAATATTTGCTTTCACTGGCTCAGTTTACTGTTAATTAGATATATAATTGTTATGGTTTGTTCTGTCAATGAAGGAAAACCAAAAATAGTCAATTGTTCATCACACGTAACATCTCTAAATATGGTTTTGCCGATTGGCATCACTTTTTAATTCTCACTTAAAAATTTATTCTTAAATTAGAAGTAAAAATCATGTTCATCAAATTCTAGCGCTGGCGACGTCCACCATAATACTACATTATGACAAGTGCAGTTCTGTGTACACAAGCAGCGAAAATGTCTATTCATTTTTTTTACAATTGTGTATTGAATATAAAATTATACATACAAGAAAACATGTCTGTTATGTTTCTTCCCTGAGATCATTGAAGTTTTAATCAATAACAAATTATAATTGGGTGGGATATAAAGTGTTCAATCAAATTCAAATGGTGTCAAAATGGTGAATAAATATTACAGATTTCATTTGTTGAATTCATTTGATTTGTCTTAATGAATTTATTCATTTTAATACAGAAACCAGTAGCCAAACATGTTGGGCCTAAGAAACTACGTTATGTATGAATTCGTGTCATCCAAAAACTTCCATTCCAATAGAAGGGATCAATGGAGATGCAAAAAAAAATGAGCAAAATCATTTTCCAGTGTCAATTTGTAAATTATATATTGAGATTCTGTCAGATCAGAAATTATTTCATTGGCAGTCGAAGAATAATAACATTTTGTATTTCATTTATACAATTTTAGTAACTGTACTTGATTTATCAATGAAATTCTCGGGAATTAATGCAAAATGCTGTAAATTGACCTCATACGGTCTACATATGTTGACCGTAGGTCAAACCCGCGTTTTAAAGTTGTCTTTTTCTGATGCAAATCAAAGAGTCCTCTCGAGGTATTATTCCACCCAGGAGGGCTTCACTTGTTTAATCGCATCACGTTAGAAAAGGATTTTACATCCGACATTTAAGTCCCGGTTGAAATCTGAGTTTGAGGATGGACTCAGACTCAGACGAAAACACCGAATGTGTGTATACGTCTATATTTTTGGACCGGCCTTTACTTTGAAATTGTGGCATCTGTTAAAGTAAGGGCCATAATTAAATAAAAAATAAAAATGGTTGAACAGGATCTACAGGGTGGGTCACAACTTTTTGGCATGCCCTTTGTAGCCCAATCCAGGATGGCCACATAGAAAGTCATGGCGTCTATAATCTGATGAAATCAAAAAAAATACGTTTTGCTTAGTGGAAAGACAACGAATCTGTCGTCTTTAATACGTGATTTACGGTCGGAATGTTGACAACAGTGCAAGCCGAAGTTCTAAAAGAAATTAAAAATAATCCACCATTTTTGAATTTGATGGACTCTCTTCATAATTGTAAATTTACTAGAACTTCCACAGTACTTTCTCTTATTTTACATATTTAGAAGACCTTTTGAACGAGAGATCATCACTTGTCAATTTCTACAATTATCCTCAAACGAAAGAATGACGTTCAGGAATGATTGAATAATAAAAGACATTAATGACGTTGTTTGTTACTAAGTACCTTATTTTTGACCTAATGCTGTACCGTTCTTAATTATGTTCTTGATATTCAACAGCGTCCACTTGTTTACAACAGTTGATTCTAAAAACTATCAGGAAATAGAAGTTAGAATCTTCTATCTTTCGTAGTAGAGTACGACACACAAAATGTGCAATGAATTATCGGTATTCAAATCATGTGTGGGTGCTCTTTCTCTTGAACTTAAGACTGGACTATTCTCTTCGGTTGCCTAAAGTATTGAGTAATTAATTATCTTGCCCTCAAATACTGCTGTCGAATTAGAAAGATTTATTTCAGCAGTCATTTCTCGCGTATTATCCTTATAGGGAAAAAACGATGGATGTACGAACGAACCGAATTGACTCAAAAAGTAATAAGTGAAAGTTCCGATTAATAATTGTGCAGGCCATGAGTACCGCAGTGGGTTTTGCACAGAAAATTAATTTCTGATTCCTCATTTCTTAATTCGCTGAGACATTTGTAAAGATGTCAGAAAATTTTATCCACTTATGAATCGGTCTTTGTACTCAGTATATTTGACTAGTTTTTACTTGAAAACCAGTTTACTTGTCTGTGAAAACTCTACGGTTATCGGAGTTCATTATTCGTAGGAAGTTTTGATGAGAAATAAATTAGATGACACGGACACTAGGAACTCCATGGAATGGATTTTTCACATAATTCATTTATATTGGCAATAACATTGTTGAACATTACGTAAAGGACAACAGACATTATATTATGTATGTATGTTGTGTATGTATGTACGTATGTATGTATGTATGTTTGTGTATTTGGGGAGCGGAATACGACACGCGTTTTTGACATCAAACTTTTGACACAATTTTCATAACATTTATAACACTTCCATTTGGATTTAATTTTAAGTTCCATTATTACTTATAATAAGTTTACTTTTACATACATATATTACAGTTACACTTGACAGTTATATGTGATTAGTATGTTATATACATCATTATACATAATATGCCTTGTTTTTTTTAATGAGTAATTACTTTGATAAGAACAACCCTTCTTGACTCTTCGGAGATGTCCATGTATACATGCAGTCTTAACCGTTCTGTCTCAACTTGCTTGCGAATTTTAACTTCTAGAAGAATTTCTGTTTCAGTTAATAGAGACGTCTTACGAAATACGTCAGAAATTCAGAAAAATAGGTCATTATTGTGCTGTATGAAACCGAAATAAAAATTTTGATCCCATATATTTAAGCTCTGGACAAAATATTGATTTTGAGCGGGAAAGAATGTTAAAATATCTTCCACTTCCATTGTGCTAAAATAAAACGTGAAATGTTCAAATAGGAGGACAAAATACATTAAAATATATCGGATATAATTAGTTTCATCCAGGAAGGATGAGTTTAATATTTTGTGGAAAACTGAGCCAGTTAATTAGAATGAAAAATGTTTGAAAGGAGCTGTGCAGCCATTTACAGCCCTTTCAATTCATTTCTAATACTTTGAAAGCGTCATTTGTTCTTACTTCCTCTCGTACTTTCTCCAGATGCACTTTCCCCAAATGTACTTTCTCCAGCCATGGAGTTGTATTATTATGTATATTTCCCACTACGTACGTACTTTCACTAACCTTAACTCTAGGATAGTCCAAGCGCTGTCGCTGTCCAGCCTTAGAACCTAGATTCTAGTTTCTAGAACCACCATTTCCCGCCTCCATTGTTATACTTCTGAAATAGTATACTATATTCCAGACGCTTTCTCTTCTCAAAAAAGAATCTATTAATCAACTGGCTCAGTTGAGTAAAAATCCTCTCCTCACAAGTCATTTCCGTTTCCCCACAAGTGTAAGCAAAAATTTCACTCACTCATTCTTATCTTTTTCCCGACTTGAATTTGGAATTCTTTTCACCATTACTTACTGGATTTCTCCCAAGAGACAAGAGATTAAATTATTGGAACTCATACTTACATTATACATTTACATATAAGGAAGGGTTGAAAAAAATACTCATGCCTTATAAGATAAACACCTCTACGAATTTTAATAACACTTGTTTTTACATTTACATTTGCCCTTACATTACACAATAAACATAGTCATCAATTGAATCTCTTAATTACAATTAGTAGATACCATTCTTAATAACACACAGTTTACATGTCTATGTAACTCACCATTTGAAGGAAGACCAACAAATTTTTAACTAGGTTGGAAATAACGCGTGCGTTCCTATTTTTTTGTTTTTTTTTAGCAGAATTACATAGTGTAATAATTAATACTTATTAGCATTGTATACTTAGTGTATAATGCATTATTTAGAATGCAACAAATTTAATGTTTTATGATTTTTTTTCTCTCTTCTTCTTAACCTGTTGTGTTAAAACAGAATTAATTATCTGTCAAAACAAATGGTCCCATCGATGCATTGCATAAATAGTAGTACATAGAAATCAGCCATATTTTTATTTTTGCATGATTACTACATATTTTATAGAATTTATTTGTCAGGTGAAGAGCAATTAAGGTTCATAAACTCTAATTGTTGTATGTTAAAAGGAGTCGTCAATCCTTTTAATTCATTGGATTTGTTCCCCTGTTGTCAACACGCTGTTTTCTCCTCGTCAATTTCTCCGTTCATGCATTGTTGTATTTCTCATGACTCAGGATTTAAAATTTATTTTTTTAACAGTGATTTTCAAGTCTCGTTAACAGTACGTACTTCCCTCGGTAAATGTTGTCAAGAACAAACCTAGAAGCTACTCGAATATTCTTGGATTCCAAATGCCAGGGATAATCTAAAGCGTGCAGTGCGGAGTGAACAGCGAAGCAGTGACCACGTGACATGTGGAGCAAGTGCATAGGGAAGCGGTGATAACGTGACAGTGCAGCGTATTAAGAATGTGCAGTAGTAAGCGCCATCTATGTCCAACAGACCCCCGAGCCTGGATGCTAAGGTCGTTGTGCTTTAGTAAATGCTTCGTACAGTAAAAGCGTGAGATCGTAGCAATTCAAGCATAAATCCCTACTTTCAATCTTGAACATTCATTTTAGGAGCAAAATTTACAATTTGCATTGTCTTTGGCGTCTACAAGTGTCTAAAAGCTAGTATTTTCAAAAATTTTAAGGAAGCAATGATAATTTGAGCGAGAGTGCAGAGAAATGGCGACTAAGCAATACGTGCGGAGAATTCCTGCTGCATATCCTTGGCAACATTTAAAATCTCCGGGGTTCTGGGGTCAGCGGTAAGTTCTATTAGACCTTGTCTGTGTCCGGGATTTTTTGCAACTTAAATATAAAGTGTTATTTGACACTTATAGTTTGAGATATCAAACTATCCTTGATTTTACTAAGTACCTATTTTACGGATAACTTGGTACTGTAAGGCTTCTAAGAAATCCTTCTATGCATGTTGTTGATCCTTATTAGCCGATACGTTCGTTCAAAAATTTTGATTAATAACAAGCTGAGGGGGTGGGGCGGAGAGGGGGGTTAAGTCTTCGGTCATATTTTTCTCGGTTATGTTTATTCTTCCTCATCTTCGTTCTTGTAGTTGACGTAACGAACGGATGACTTTTCTCCTAAAATCAGTGTTTTTTGCTCATCTTTAGTTGGCGGTGCTCTCAGCATGAATAGGAGTGGTGAGTAGGCAAAATTGATGAGAGCTATCCCAACCAGCATCCACTCAAACCCTATTGTTTGCACCAATTTCCCACTCATTGCCGGACCTGTTGTACCAAAAACCAAAAAAAAAAAAATCTCAGACAAATACAGATTACTCTCATTCTCCTTCCCTCGTCATCAACAACGTTCCATCCATCCATTTCGACCAAAATCTATTGGAACCATGGAATGTGAATGCAGTGAAGGCTTCCGGTGAAACGCTTTTCCTTCCTCAAAACCTCCTTCAGAACTCGTTAGTGACTGACATCTTCATCGCCCTCTCGCTCAACGACTGGACGAGTCTAGTTGTCTAGAATCTAGACGACCTCTACTATTTCTCTAAAGCATTAGACGTAAAAACCCACACACACTCCGCCAAGATTTCAAATTCCTGCCCTGTCTCCAGAGAATCAAAGGTCAAAGGGTAAGTTTGGCTTACCGATTGCAAATCCAAGACAAAAGGCGACATCTCCAATCGCATACACGGACCCATACACTGAAGCGTGTCGAATGTCAACCAAATACCCTAGCTCAGGCATCATTGAACTGTCCACCATTCCAATTGCAAATCCAAGCCCAGCGTTTGGCGCAATCAAGTGATTGATATTCGTAGCCAATGGAATCTAACAGAAATGTAAGAGAAATTATATAATGCCCCGCAAAATATATCAATTATGTCATTGGTATTATGGGGGTACGGTGATCAGTCCTATTCCTTTTACCAAAAATAATTTCAAATTTGACTATTTTCGGAGTATTTAAGAAAAAACATTTCAATTTTCAACTACCACATCCGGCATATAGTCGATAATTGGAAAATAGTTGTATTTAAGGGACTTACACACATGAGACAAATCCCGATGACCAAGAGCCCAATCATTGCAGCCAACCACCTGCGAGATAGAAATTAAGAAATTGATTAGAAGTTAAGCTATCAGGGGAGGGGATGCTTGGCCGATTTTCTACCAGACACAGAACATCAACGTTTACTAATCAAAAATATTTGGCGCCAATTCTACAAGTACAACAGAATATCGCGCCGTATAAAAATAACATATTGTGAGAAACAAACCGTCCAATACGATGGCCCAATGGTCCAAACAAATTAGTTCCAATCAGGTAAGAAATGGAGGCCGGGAGAAATGCAGCCCCACGTTGCCATTTTGGTGAATTCATGGTGTCCATCATCCAAATCGGTAGAGAAGGTTCCAGCATTGCGATTCCCATGTTAGCGAACGTGATGGCCCCTGTATGGACATGAAATAAAAGGCCGGTCTAAAATCATTGGAAGTGGTGATGTGACGTGACATGATGACAAATGATTGACTCATGAGAGTTTATAAGAATGGAAGTGAAAAATTTGGGGTTGTTTTGCTCGGGTCAAAATCAAAGGTTCAAAGGGATACCTGCTGCGACAATGATGTATGGGTCCATTAGCAGCTCTTTCATTGACGGAGCTCCGGCTTCTTGGCGAACCACGCAGGGTTGCAGAACAAGCAACTGGAGCACTGCGTCCAAAACAAAAAAAAACATCTTACACGATTTCATTTCTATTTTTTTAAGTCGAGTACCGCTCAATTCGCCAAACTCATTTTGGCATTTCCAGTGAAATACAACATTGAAAAGAGAAAATCTATCCATTTTTTAAAGAAGAAACATCGATTGGAATGGTACGCCACCCAATGACCCTAATGTTCGACTTCCTCTAATTTCTGTAACGTAATCGTTGATTTTTCGTAGTTGTCTAGATCTTTGGGTCTCTAATGTCTGGCCCTTCGTATGTTTTGACTCCGCACGCCATCTGTTGATCTTTTGGATTCGTTACACTACCTATTGTGAGCTTGACCTTCTTAAGGGCGTAAAAAAATGAGGTAATATGACTTACATCCATCGCCTAGGGCTAAACAGGCCAAAATGAGGAAGGGCGCAGTTTTGCCGACGAATTGATACATAACGCCTCCGAAAGGTGGACCAATCAAGACGCCTAAAGCCAAGCCGCCAAGTGCAATCCCCATAGCATTTCCTCGGTCTTTGTCATTCGGGTATCTCTCTGCCAACATGCCCATTCCTGGTGAGTGAACAGAGTGACTTTAGTTATATCCTTCACTTACGACTATTTTACTCTTCGGGAACTCAGTCACCATGAAATGAATTATCGTCTGGATGGTGAGCAAAAGTAAAGGAAGAGAATTTCACCGGTCTAAAGACTAAACGCACCTGACACACTCGAGCATGACGACCCAATTCCTTGCAAGGAACGGGCGAGGAATAAAATCGAATAGGAGCGTCCAAATGCAAAAACTAAAAAGAGAGAGAGAAAGAGAGAAAAGAAGAATCGTCGGTTGCATTAAGGCGATTAGTTAGTAGTAGTAGTAGTCTAGATGTTTATAGGTAAGTAAGACCATAAAACTTTTAATGATAAACTATGACGAGACAAGGCACTCACTGATTGTGGAGAGGAACATGATCACAAAACCAGCGAACATAGGGATACTGTATCCAATCCTAGATAAAAAAAAAGAGAAGAGAAGAGAAAACCATCCAATTTCAAAATCTAGTCGTATTTTGTAGATGTTAGAATCGTTAATCCTGCATCGCTGCACTTCACTCACCTATTAGTAAGTGGTCCTATAAATGGGTTGGTGAGGAGTTGGACAAATGCTTTGGAAGCGAACATGACCCCTACATCCACATTCACTTCCAATAGTTCGTCATGCCGAGTCTTGGCCGCCAATCTTGTCACCGCAGCACTTTGAGTCGGCCCCACGAAAGTGACGTCTGGAAAGTAGCAAAATTTGTAAAAAAAAAAATGATCATAATTTTGGAAACTAATTTAATGGCCAACTTGAAGTAACGCCAGGGATCTCCGTGAGGAATGCAGTCTCTGGGGCAATAGATGTCGCTGCCCATTCCTCCGCTAATGCATCAGCGTATTGCTTCCCATCTTCCTTGTGACGAATATCGTAGAGAAACTCCGGGATGATTGGAACTGAAACATCGAAATTATAGATTTTACTTAAATATTTATTTATTGTACTGATTTTCAAAAAAATGGGAATGACTTTGGATTTTGACTGCAAACCTCATCATTCTTAATCGGTCTTCCCATCAAAATAAAAGGAAAGAGTTCCACCCCAACCCACCTTCATTTTGCATTGGCTAAGACCTCAACTCGAGCGAAGATCATTGAAGCAACTAGTGGTTCTCGGAAATGCATAAGTTTACATAAGCACGCACATGAGAGCTCTCTTAGAAGTTCAGTTGTGTAATGGCATCTTAGAATGAATTCTAGTCTTTGGAGTTAAAGGTCAACACGGATTCCTTACGTCAACGGAAAACAAAACTTAAACAAGACGATCGTCATTTACTAAATCGCTGTGTAAACTCAGCAAATACATTTCGTCCAGAAGGCGCGGGCGGACAAGTGGAATAAAAGAACTGGTGACCTTAAACAATACCAAAGCATCTTTCATTCTATTGTGCACACAAAACGATGTAATGACGTGCATTGTGAATACAAGGCCTGTAGGACGACATTTCCATTCAAAAATCCTGGAAATTGATTCCGGTTTTATTTTTAGTTTCCGGTCAGACAGGAACTCTGGAGCAGTGGAAACGTTTTGAGTAGATGAAAAAGTGAACGGAAGCAAGGAATGGGTTTCCGTAGTCCAAGGCGTACATGAAATTGTACAAAGATTTCTTTTGCAGACTCATTTTTTTTCCTTTGCTGGCGACCTCCTACGAAAATATCGGCATGCCCAATTGCATTTATTTTTTCAGCCTCGGAAAAAACATTAACGTCAACGATCACCAAATGAAATGGATACTTCAAGGAGTTAGTGAATTAAAAGAAATAGTCATTCGTCCTTCTCCATTCTTTCTAAAGAGAGTAATGGTTGGAGGTGAGAATGGACAGGGAGGTTTTGGTGAGTGAAAGTGTAGGGTGGTTCATAACTTCGTACCCCCATCCATTACAAAACAGTTTGGTTACCAGATGAAAAGACAGGAATATCCCTAGCTTCCGTGCGTTAATTTCATTCTACCTCCAATTCTGCTCCACGATGCTTCAGTCAAGTTTTATCCTACTACTAGGGGTGCCAAATTGATAACTAATCCATTCTGCGCAAACTACGCATGTGTATGCCGTCGCGCGAATGCCAATTAATGAATGTATTTTATATCGTGGATTTTTATGGCGCCAATTAAGTTTGGCTAAGAGAAAGTATGGAATAAATTGTTATGAACCACCCTGTACAGTATTTGAGAATCAGAATTGGGCACTGGAAATGCTGGAATGCAATCCAATTCCTCCTTGTCACTTTCTCCAGCTCTAGCTCCAGGTCTGTTTTCCATAACACTTTCTTCGTCCGAAGCTCAAACGTTACCCGGCCCGGGTGGATCTGGAGAACCTAAAGTTCTCCAGACCGCAAAAAAGGAACACGGAACGAATTCCATGGCCAAAACCGTTTGTTTTATTTCATGGGATTCACACCTAATCAATTCAGCAGACTACAATAAATTCTATTGATTTACCATTGACTTTCCTCTGGGGTTGGGTGAGGGTAGTGTTAAGGGCAAACATGAGAATCAAATATTTTTAAAAGTCAAAGTTACAATTTATCCAACTAGTTTTCGGTAACTGAATAAGATTGAAACCCATAACGTGTCACGTAAGGAATATGTCTCAGATCTCCCGAATATTATAAATACCGTGCGAACTACGAAAGTTCATTCTTAATTTCAATGACATGATTAATGAAAAAGACGTTGACAATTGTTTTGGTTCTATAGAGTTGAATGCCTCGTGTGAGTCGATTATACCTGTGAAGTATGATTCAATACGAAAGCTTGACCAAACCAGTAATGGTACTTTGCGCTAAAGATCCGACAGTTCGCCACTACAAATGCAAAATGTAACTTCCTGAAGACGTCAAGGATTTCTGTGACGTCACAAAGTGTATTTGGCCCCTACATTTTTAACGGTTAGAGTTTTTGGAGTATAATCTCCACAATAGTTTGCTCAGGAGGTCAAGGGCTATAACATATCAATAATGCAGATAAATCTGCAGTCCTACCGTTTGCCATCATGACTGTGTAGAGTCCTTTCTTCAAAATGTATTTCTACCGTGGATTACGGAGAAATAGATAATATTTCTTTACGGACACCTAATCTAATGGGATATTTTTAACGTTGTTGTCGAAACGAATCGGTCTGCCTGTAACAGAAAAAGGATACATATGTTTTTTACACCCCGGTAGAATACGATCCTGAATATTTCTCTTCCACTTTCTCCGATTAGAGTAGATATCTCGTATTTCTTCTTTGCTTCTATGGAATGGAGTACGTAGTTTTCTCAAAAGAATCTTCAGTCTGGTTTTAGTTGTACATAGTAACCTAAGCCCACTTCCATTGGCCTTGTTTAGAAGTAAAGTGAAGTGGTTGTGGGCACAAAACAAGTCAAGTCAATTCTAAATTTCAAAGTGTATCTAACTGGAATTGGCAAGCATTTTCATTCGAAGTCTAACAGGATGGAGATAAATTATACAATACGATCCGCATACAAAATCCCACATAAGATATTATTCAGCCTCTTCTCAACTTTCAGGATGAATTGAATTTTAAATTTAACTCTCAAGTGTGTTTGAATTACAATTGAGAAGATAACTCTCGAGCCAGTTTAATCTCTGAAATAAATTTCTGTTTCCTACCTCAAAATTTTCAGATCAATTCCTCATCAGGAAAGTAAAATGTTGTCAACAAAAATTTGTTCAAAGTCTGAGTATACAGGACTCTGAGCTCATAGAAAGCATTAAAATTATCAGGAAAGAAGCTATGCTATTGCCAGAGAGTACCAGAGACCCTATTTTGATTAATTCATGGAGGTGCAAAGGTACATAGGAATGTCAGTACAAAGAAACCTACAGTAATTTGATTTGCTGTATTAGGTAGACATTTTCCAGTCGAGTGTCTAGGCAATCCTTGATGTTTTCGGTCGACGTGGCACTTCTCCCTTATAATGGAAAAGTTGTTTACTCATGCCTTTGGCAGACTAAAGCAAAAGGAACTAGCTGACACTACAGGGTCACACATAACCTTTGACGTCCCCTCAACCAGCAGCTCATTGTGTAGGCGCCGGACGAAACCTAAAATAGGCATATTGTAGAATGTTGTGGATGACCTAGGGAGCTTATCCGTTTTAAAATCCGATGGGCGGCGCCGCGTTGACGAGCGATAATAAGTAGAAATCGGCATAACATGTCACTCAAAATATGAATATTTTTGCGCGATTTATCGTCTTAAATATTTTTCGAAAAATCCGCTGATGCCATCTTTTTTGCTATATTTGCTAAAAAATGTTGTTTTGCCGGTTTGGAGAAAGAATATTATCACAGCAAGCTGAAATACCGCAGATTAATTCAGCCAAACATGCCGTTAGTGAATACCAGACTTTCCCCGAGCCGGTCCAATTATTTTTTAAAAATTGCATAAAAATATGCCAAGACACAGCATTGGCATTGGTATTTTAGACCATAAATCATTCAAAAATCCGACCTCTTGAGTGTCACTTTAAACGCTCGTCATCGCCCCTAGACGCATCAAATGTTAGCTCTAATATCCGCTTGATTAAGCAGGAGGAAGGGTTAAATGTTTTGCGTGACCCTGTAGAATAGAAACCAAGGTAAGTAAACAAGGAAATTGAATTTGCAAGGTGAGTTCATAAATAACAATCAAGAACAATGAGAGTAACAACTTTGTTGTACTCTGGTTAAAAAAACAAGCGTAATGTTTGTTTCAATGAATAATAGTACTGTACTTAGTCATGGGTATTCTCATTGGCCATCAAGGAAACTTTAATACAGTTTCTGCGCTGAAAGGTATTTTACTGTTTTCGTATTTGGTAATAGGTATCTTATGATGCGAAACATTTCGTAAAAGAATGGATGAAATATATGTACATTTTGTCTCAGCCGACTCACTATGTCGGGGGGTTTGATCCTTCGGGCTCACATGGCTCAAGTCACGATTTTGGAAGTTTTTATAAACTTCAATTACCATCCTTATGTCAAACGAAAGATCTCTCTCAAAAATATGGGGATATTTGACATCACCTTCTAGTGAAAATATTGCGACATTTAAATTGTGTCAAAATTGTAATCTCATTTCTTCGATAGCATTGGAAGGTATAGTGTAGTAGAGTAAACCCATGGACGACCTGTTGCCACTTTCACCAACTGGTTGAGGGTGCAATAATCCGCTATAAATTTTTCCACCCGGTCCTGTCAAGTTTAATGATTTCTACTGGAGGTTTTAAAATTGTAGTGCCTAGTATTATAGTGAAAGTGTGGTTTGATGGAGAAAGCTAGAGAAAGTCAATTCTTTCTCCAGTGCCCGTGTTCGTTGTTATTGAGGAAGTAAAGCCATTTTTGAATGCGAAAGCGTGCCTCCGTACTCTGGTCTCCTCTGATTTGATATTCTTAACTCGTGAACTAGCCTATAACCCAGTAAACCCTCTAATGGACTCCCACCATATCAAAATAACTCCAAGCCAACGTCCATGTGCCAAGGGAAAAAGTATCTTGCGGTTCATCGTTTCTAAATCCCTCTCCCAACGGCCTGCATATGGATTTCATAGTCCTGGAACTTTGAAATACTCTACAGGGTGGATCATGAGGTCTACACCACCGATACAATCACACTAATTAGAACGCCAAACCAGTTCGAGCAAGTAATAACGCATTATACCGAATGTCAATTAATGAGAGTATTTCAAATTAAATTAACCGAGAAGAGATAGGAGAGGTTTGCAGCTAAAAATCTGTGGTATGATTTATAATGCTAATTATTCATTAAATCCTGAATAAAATATGTATTTCTCTGTGTATGTCTATTATTTTTCTGGAAACCGTCAGGTTC
The DNA here is from genome assembly GCA_034694305.1 of Protaphorura glebata. Lineage (NCBI taxonomy): Eukaryota > Metazoa > Arthropoda > Collembola > Poduromorpha > Onychiuridae > Protaphorura > Protaphorura glebata. The sequence continues at coordinate 7,151 of JAQFYE010001019.1, read as the reverse complement.
GACTGTAGGAGGATGGTAAATTGTTCTGAATCTTCCTGTATTGGTTGAACTGTTATACTTTCTCCAATACTTTGTATGTTAACTGAAGACTTGCGTCACCCGGGACTCGGTGCACTTACACTCCATGGATTGTGGACTGTCAAGTAGGATGGATTAGACTGCTCTCCAGAGAAAGAGAGGACCCTGGAGTTGTTAAATCCACACGAGTGACATTTCAAACCCCAAGTCCAAACAAACCCAAACTCACGCCCACCAATCATTCACACGAGGAAGTGTACATGACTCAATTCCTCACCTTTTCCCCACTCAACCTAACACATTTCCTTCCAAGAGTAAATCTTAAGGGATCAACCCGAATTTCATGACTTAAGACTTATGCAATAATACTCCCATTAATTGACATTCGGTTGAGATAGGGTCAAATATTCGCTTATTTTAGTAAAAGAGTGAGTACTTCGACTTGGTGGCGAGCAGAATAGTGAGGTCGTACGACCACCTGAAATAGGGTGCTTTTAAATGAAATAATTTATGCTAATACTAGAAATTATATCCTATAGTTAAATCGGCAGATGATATAAAATATCCATAAAATGATCCCATATTGTAAGACAATCAGCAGACATTCAAATTGTGTGTAATTGAATCTCTGAAAGTAGTTCTAATTTAATTAGGATCATGAGTGAAATGAGCAGTTTTCTTACCGACAGTCGTCAGAAGCATATTGTCTAAAAGGAGCGCGATGGCGACAATGATGAGGACAAGCTTGTTGGACTCCCGGCAGCCTATAGAAAAAAATTGAGTTTTGGTCAAATTGCATATGGCAATTTTCCTTAATATTTTCTATATACTAAAAAAAACTTAAATAAACACTAAAAAATATGGACTGCAAATGTTTTAGTAAATATATATTACATTTTGGCCGATAGAATGTTACCTGCAAACCAGGCCGCACATGGCCAGCGGGAGACGACATCCCCGACGGCTGTCATCCCTCTTGTCACTCCAGCCTCGGAGTCATCCGGCTTTTGACCTCCTCATTAACAACATTGTCAGATGTCTTTTTGTCATACCATCTTTCCGTTCAGATAAAAACTTACCGGTAAAGCCCACATGGTACGTTATTTTAAAAACTATACCAGAGTTTTTCTTTCTTAAAACTAAGACCTGTTATGGACAACCAGATTCTGAGAGAGACTTTGTCGACTGCCCAGGTGGACAGGACTCTGAGAGCGGACAAAAAGAAGAGAAACTCCGGTCTCAATAGAAAAGTGGCCGTTTCGATCAGGTTGTAGAGATAATGGGTGTTCTAAACATATGACTTTTAGATTAAGAAAATGTGAGTGTTCAAGAAAATGTAAATAGAAGACCAAACTAAACATCTTTTTGCATGGACAACATCTTTGATTGTAATACAATTATGAATTGAAATTTCGTGGATGTTGTCCCGCGATGTATGATTGCTTTATCCGGCAAGTATTATCTCAGACGGAATCGTGACAAAAGTTGACCAACCGTTCATATTAATCGCCCCGCTTCACACACAGATTCTGGAAATAGACAAAATAAATTATATAGCTACACAGTACACAGTTTTATTTTTTACTCTAATACCCAAAGCGTTGGAAATCGGTAAAATATATATGTACTTAATAGTACATCTACGAAAGAACCCACAGTGTAAAATAATTTCGATGTATTTCAATACTTCAATGTTTCTGTGCGTTGTTCTACAAGTAGTACCAAAACCGGTAAGGTCCAGTCAGACGGATTTTTCACGAATAAGATAATATCTTTAAAGTCGACCTTAAGGTTGACCCAAACCATCTCTATTTTTTCTTTCATGATGTTTAATAGTCAGACAGTGTGTCGTGACAGAATTACTGGCAGCCCCTGATCAGTTCGCCATGTGTGACGGATTCAATTCCTACAGGTTTTCCTCTGAAGTTTTTCCCTACTACTACGGGTAACTTATCTAAGCAAACGGAAAGCTACCCGAAATTAAGGCGACACGTCAAGAATTCAATTAATGTGTGTATTCTATGGTGTATAATATTTAGTTAAAGATTTTCTTGAATTTTGCGAGTCGTAATCAAATGACAATATTGTGGGGCAGTGGTGGGAAGAATTGTCCATGATTTGATGGTTTAAGTTGGAAATTGACGAAGGAAGTGGAAGTGGCGGAAAAGGATGAGAATGGGTTAGACTGATAAAATTGGAATAAAGTCCTTAGCATAGGAACCGGAATAATCGAGAGTGGATTTCTATCGAGTCGTGTGTCTAGTCTTCAGTGAGTCCGTCCAGTAGTTGAGTCACACGGAGTCATTCGGATGACTGGTTGAATTGAAGTGCATGGTTGGTTCCCCCCAAAGTCATACTTTGGAGTAGAAGGAAGATTTAGTTCTTAGACTCTTAGGAAAGTCGAAAGTTAATGGGAAGAAGTGGAGGATTCCAGGAAGAAGAAAGTAAAGGAGAGAATAGAGAAAGAACCGATTACTCATGGTCCACCTCACTCACTCGATCCATTCCCTCAAAAAAATGGTCGTCAAATTGACAGGAGCACTGAGGCTACGACCATGTCTTGGACTAACTTCATCATCATCATCATGTCTGTATTTACCTTCTAAGTGGTCAACACAACTTAGTAAAACTCAACGATTCCATGAGCTAATACACTTAACTTTCTCCCAGTTGGAAATTCTATAGGAAATCTGGAAAAGATCATGAACTCCTTGAAAGAAACTCTGGTAGTACTTACATACACTTATGACAAACCACGGTCTGGTCAACTCAACTTTTACAACCACTTTCTCCATTGTCGTGTACTTTCACCAAGGACGCTGTTCATAAATGGTACTCCAGTTCTCTCAGTCGGGGTTCTTTCCATGAAGATTCAAAAAATCTCACCAGAATTGAGTCAAAGCACGATACTTGTGCAAAAAACGGTTTTCAGTCTATCTAAAACCAATTTAGAGTCAAAAATCCTCAAAAAAAGTCCATGTGTCAACACTAACGTTTTAATTCGAAAACACAAAGACTAACTCGCTGGATTCAAGGAAGAGCAAAATTTTTTACCAAAACCTGTATAATAAGTTCCGGCATTAACCAGAATGGCTGAATCAATATGACCTTTAGTTTCTACAGAACTCCATATTGAACGAATCGTTTTGGATTAGCGACGACATTAGAAATTGAGGACAGAACAGATTACTCCTACGTACTACATGAGTGGAATGGGAATAAAGAGAGTACTTCTAAATAATTGTCCGGGTAAGGAGCTGGATATTATTTTTAGCTATATTTAGCAGTTTTTTTTTGCTTTTCTTCGCGAAAGTTTTAGCTGGTCCTAAGTCCTAGGCTTTTAGTAGTATTCTTCCAGGCGTTTAAGACAATTCAGCTCACTAGTGACGATCCAAGTCCAGTTTTTCTGGAACTTGATCTCTTTTCCCCTCTTGTCACTCTTAGTGAGCCAGCTGTTTCAATCCTAAAAGTGCTAAAGAGTAGTAAAAAGAAAAAGAGGAAAATAATCCATGACCATCGAATCATGTCATCTCCAAGACTACAGGGACATCGCGTGCGTCTTGTCTACCCAGTCCTTGGACAATTCGTAATTCCATCAGACATTTTTTTTCTTTTAAAACTACACAATCCAAACTTTTTCTTCTGTCCAATCAGACCAACTCAATAACGTATAACCAAAGAAAGTCACGATACATGATCATTATTTATTTGATTGTGTAGGCGGGGGTGTGAATGAAAAAGAAATTGGATCATGGGAAGGACAAATATAATTTCTCATGCCAAATCCAAAATTCTAATTATGGTCTGATTCGATTTCTTCCACAAAACTTTTCGCGCAAAGTTTATCAACTGAAATGAAAATAAAATGTAATCGCCTTACTTTTTTAAAAGTACACAGATTTTCAAAAGTTAATAGAATACGCGATGAGTGCAAAAGTTATGTTATTGTGAGAGTTTGATTGCTTTTCGAGATTAAAATCTCTAGGATGACAATATCAGCAGGGAAGGACGAAATTTCCTTCCATTTTGAAATAGCCTATCATAGTTTTAATGAAAATCTTCTTATTCGATAGGAATTTTTGCTGTGGAAACTTTATAGGAACGAATTCCATATTTCGTGATGATATTACTTTTGCTAGTCCGCCCCGTCATATTTGACATTCCAAAAAACAGTTCGAATAGAAAAAAATTCAATCACAAATGGTGTTTCTCCTTACATAAAGGAATGATGGTGAAAAGAATTCCTGAAACACTCATTCGAGTTACCAAAATTGTCCGAGTCTGCCAAAGCATGAAACGAGTTGTAAATATCTTCCATGGTATCGATAAGAGAAATTTCATCTGAATGCATTTAGAATTTCTGAACCTATGTGTTGTCGCCTGAAACTCTTCAAATAAAATAGAAGTTGGTTCGGTGCTTGGAAGCGAGAAATTACGAGTAAATGTTTTAATATTTAATGATCCAAACCTATTCAGTCGTGCATGAACTTTCTCTTGGGAAACAATGAGCCCGAATCATGTGGACCACGGGATAATTTATCTTCACTTAAGTGACTCAGTACAGAATCAGATCTAGTCTGAGTGTTGAGGCTTAGAATTTCCATCCTAAGTTATTCATGGTCTCCGTTTTGAATTAGGGAAGTCTCTAAATCCCATCATTCGCTTATACACCCAGCCCATAGTCTCTAGAGTATTAAGGTTTCGGCAAGAGAAAAAGACAGAACGACTTACTATGACCTAAGAAATTTACCACTCTGAATTTGTCCCTGCATTTTTATTTCAATATCATAATCAATACTGCATCTCCCGCAAGAATCGTATTAAAGAGACTAATTAGTACCAAAATTTGGCATTATATAAGGATGAAATAACGCGTCGGCGGATTTATTCGTAATATGAAGTCATTTGTTCTCAGAGAATTGGACGGGGAAAATATTAGAGTTTCCGGGTTTATATTCCACATCCACGAATCCACCCGTTTGACGTATACAAAGTTACGGGGTCATGTGCTCTCACGTTTGTTTACATAATTCTACGTGTTAGAATAGAATGGCAATTCCCAAACCAGCAATTCCGCTCTCAACCTGATCTATGGACTTTATAAATCACTGCACGCTAGTAATACAAAGCCTCAGTGAAATTCTATCAGACAGTACAAATTAAACAAATGGCTACGCATGTTTGAAGAGACGTGAGATTCTAAGTAATCATTTCTAAATTTAACACTCCCATATTAAAAATATGCACACGCAACCTATGTAAGATCTCTTAAAATAATTCCAATTAAACTTAATAAGTTCTGACATTTGTGGGTCCAAAACTAAAATTGTATTTGCTGGAGACATTTTTATAATTGTGGCTGGGGTACACAAAATAATTAAACGTAGGCAGATGTTTCAACCGAATGAATTTTTATGCCCACGAAATATATTTGTACCAGTTTTATTTCAACCGTACTATCCGTGTTTAGAAAATCGTATCATGTTGACATTTTTACACAATGAACGTATGTTTGAACTGGACTGTCGTATTTTGCGGACAAATGCATACATGGTATGCAGGTCCAATTGTACGACGGACTAGATACTGTACAGCTGAATTTGCTTCCTACTCCAGTGCACAATGGGGACTTTAGTCTGCTATTATAGTCTGAATTGACGTGGCTTTATTGAATTGAATCGGTAGAACATTTCTATTTCCATTCCATGATTTAAGCTTTCTCCGGAAGAAAGTAGATAACACACAGACATAAATAGAGAAAGAGAAGGATTCTGGAAACTCGGAGACTAGGATGGTTCCAAAAATTTTGACTTTACTGTCTCTGACTCTCTGAATGTATGTAAAGTGCTTAGGACAAAATAAAAGTAGAAAATAGAAGGTAGTTCGTAACATGTAAAAGGCTGATGTTCACAGATGATTGAATTGATAGTAACCCCTTTTCATTTACCTTCATCCCCGTCCACTCCATTGTACTTCATGGGAAACTCTAATAAGACGATTTCTCTCTTACTTTATTTTATTCTGTTAGACTTCTGGAAAAGAAAGATCTGATACAGCCATGTAGCAGAACATACGTTCATGTCTACAAGGCAAATCAAACAATATCGTCATCGTTATAAATGTAAATAGATCGTATGTTTCAGTCTAGAAACGAACTTTTCAAATTTATTTGCAATCAGTCCTTTGAAGCATATTGCAATAGGCGGACCTTGCGATTCTCTGGTTCGATCCATTGAGCAGAAACAATGAGTGATTATAAAAAAATACGCACATTTATTGACATAGCGGCTGAAGCCGAATCAAATATCATCGCGTATTTTTGGGTTGCTTCCCATTTGGCCTAGAGACGTACAACGCAGGTGCCACGTAGTACCAGGAAAAACCAGTGGAAAAAAACCTCTCTAAAGCAACCACAGGCATTGCAAGTCCGAGGAATCGAACCCCAGCACAGCGAGACAGAACGGGCCAACCATACCATCATGCTGCAATGGACTTGCTCAATGTGTGATCATTGCTTATTGAAATGTTTTTCCACTGAATTGCGTCTCTACTACTAGGGGTACCTTCCCAAAGTAAATTGGAAAGCCTATTGGTGCTTCATTCAATTTCTGACAGCTGGCTTTAAATAAAATAAATGACGGCTTTTTTTATTTGGTCAATCTTTTCAGAATAAACTATTGTAAACAAGAGGACCATGGTTGATAACAAATAAGGAATAACAGAGAAGGAAAATATTAGAATACAATAGGCATCACCTTAACTAGTCAGATCAGTATACAATCATCATTTACCTTGTTAGAATCCAGTCGTCAACGACATTTCATACAAATTTTTCCAACGACTTAACCATTATCAAATTCAAAACCATAATCTTTCAAAAACTCGCTTTTATTTGGCGTTTAGCAGACTGAAACCTCAGTAATTAAATTTGATAACCTTTCTATTGATCTAAATCCCACTTTATTTAGTATTTTGGAAGAACCATGCAATATTTCTGACACTTTTTCAACCTCTGAAACTGTCGACCAAATTGAAAACAAATTGTGCCAGTCCAATCGAATTCATAATTTTGGGTTGAAATGGAATGCTGTGATCATTATAGCGCGTTATAACACACGGATGTAATTTGCTTG